>CM032163.1:22469567-22581792 GCA_018901935.1 Pugionium cornutum
TTATAAATTACTAAAAAATATTATTAAAAACTATTTAAAATAATTATATATTTAAAATTTAAATAACATACCGCAAACGTCCTGAACCAAATCTGACGTTACTCGTACGGAATATCCCTAAATTTGGTATATGATTTGTTCAAAAGAGAATGAAGCATCTTTACTATAGATTTGCTTATTCCATTGTTTGAAATACCAACCCTACAAATTTTTATTAAAATAGCGTTATAATAATTATTTTAAATATAATTATGGAATATCATAAAAATAATTATTTTAAATATAATTATAGAATTATTTAATTTACCATGTAGAATTTCCTTGACGCCTCGGATCAAGAAAAGTAAGAAGTTCGTGATCAGACTGCTAAACCAATTCTTCAATTTTCACTGGTCGAAAAGAAACATTTGTAGATTCTAGAACTTGAGTTGGCAAGCAACTCGGAGTAGACGACTCACCACGTCTTTGATAATTTTGATACGACCTATAATTGAGACATTTTATCGATCTATCTACATTTACTATTTTACAATTTTTTTCCGAAATATTTATTTTTATTTAAACTAAAATTAATTTAAACAATAAAAACTTAAATTTAAATTTTAAATACTAAATATAATATTTAATTTATTTATAATTAATTTATAGTAAATAGATGTTTTAATCTGACAACTTATATTATTGAAATGTTTTTTTAATCTGAAATATGTTTTTTTTAAAAGTCCAAATTAATATTTGTGAAAATTCGAGTCTAGTTAAGACTATTTTTGGTATGAATGTTATATTCTATACGTTATTTAACCTAAAACAAGAAAATCTAATAAAAAATCTGAAATAGCAAATCCGTTTTTAAAAGCTAAACTTTCTTAGGAAAGCAATTCCACATTCTTATTTCAATACTACTAAACCAAAACAAAACCAGTATCTAAATAAAAAAACTTGCATTGAATAACATGCTTTTACGTATTTGTAAACCCAATTGCATCCTTAATACGTGGGGGAAACTTGTTTAACTGGATTAAACGTAAACAAAATAGAATAGAAATCCACGAATCTGAGATTATAATGCATCCTGTCGAGCATAAGAAACCAATCTTTCGAAGCCGCCATATGCCACTATGCACTAAGCATTCTCTTAGCAGCCCACTAAATTAAAACGCACTACTAAGAATCCGAAATTTGAAATCCAAAAAATTCAGATCGGATTTTGGAAACTAATTTCTAAAATCCAAAAAATTCGAAATTTGAATATTCAGAATCGACCTACTTCACGTGTATCTCTAAACCTAGAAGGATACAAACTTACATGATTTGCGGTGATTTTCCGGCGACGTACGGCAGGAGACGAACCGGCAGAGAAGTGGAGAGAAACGCAAGAGAGAAAGAACAAGAAACGACCGTAGGTTATATTATATTTCCGACGGCAATTTTCGTCGGAAATCCGTCAGAAATATAATAAATATTTTTGCGAAATCCCGCGTTGGGAATTATGTTTCCCTCATAAAATTTTAAACCGTCGAAAATCCGTCGGTATACCGATGGACGGCTCATGTATGTTCGACACGTAGTCTGACCACGTTTCAATTGTCGGTGTTCCGACGGCTTTCCGACGGAATTTCCAAATCCATCGGAAATCCGTCGGCATCTTATATCAATATTTCAAAAAATTTTAAGATTTTCCGACGGCTTACCGAGGGAGTTACCAAGCTCATCGGAAATCCGTCGGTTACGGATATTCGAAAAATTATTTATATTAATCCTTACTGATGGCTTTCCGACGGCGTTGACAAAGTCGTCGGAAATCCGTCGGTTATGTAAAGTATGGAAAAAATTATTTAATCTGAATTTTATTCTGAATTTATAAAATATAATTTACATATAATTAAATTATGGAAAAATATATTATTGTTACAAATTTAATCTGAATCTGATGAACATTTCGAATTAAATGAATTTTGGTCGTCAAACTCGCCAATCTCTTCTTCTGAATCTTGATATACGTTGTAATCTACGTTCGTGGTATCATCAACAACAAGGTTAACTTCAAGAGAAGTGTCTATTGAACCTAAATTACCAATTGTGCTTTGTTGCATAGGTTCTTGTTCGGTAATACCACATACCATTGCTCTAGGATGTATTGAGGTCACTGTAATCCAAGGATCTTGCTTGTTTCTCACACGAGGATATCGAATGTAACAAACCTGGTCCGCTTGTGATGCAAGTATAAAAGGATCATATTTTCGATGTCGTTTACGAAAGTGGACAGATGTAACACCGAATTCGTCTTCACGTTGACCCATGACAGGGTCATACCAGTCACAATAGAACACAATACATCTCAAATCAACCATTCATGGATATTGAACTTCTAATATTTCACGAAGAATACCGTTGTATACAATTTCTCCCGATTGAGATGATACACCATAATTACAAGTTGTTTGTGAGTTTCCTTCGCAATGACTTTTAAAAGTATATCCACGAGTGCAGTACATTGGATAAGATTTTGCAGTAAACGTAGGACCACTCACCAACTCAACTAACCACGTGAGAAACATTATCCCCCTAGAAAGACCTCTAGTAACCTACAAAATAATTGAATGTAATCAATTATAAATATATATATAAATAGTAAACTATTATTGAAAATTTCATAATTGTGGTAACACTAACATAAAAATGCAACCATCTTGCAAATTCGCTTTTTTTAAGTTCGACCAACTCATTCTCGTTGTAATCTGAATAATGAACACGTATTTGTTCTATATATCCCTAATATATTATTTGAGAAACTTTTTAACAAAGTAACCTTACCTTGACGTGTTAATAACAAAAATACCATGCTGACGTGTCAACACCACATGAAGTTTCAGCTTAAATATATAAAAGGGTTTAACTTATTAGAATAATTACAATACATGCCACTGATATTAATTTGGTTAGAAAATAAATATAATTTATTCAACTAACCAAAAAATACTATTATATTTGCAAAAACAATACTTTTTATTTCTTTAAACTTTTTATACGTTAATTTATAAATAATTTCAAATAAATATAAATAGATTTAAGTTACTCCCATAATCCCTAATACATTATTTGAGAAACATTTTAATAAAATAATTTTACTGTGACGAGTTATTAAAAGAAATATCATGCTGACGTGTCATTGCTAAAGTAAATTTCAAATAAATATATAAATGAGTTTAACTTATTAGAATAATTATAAGTATATCATTGTTATTAATTTGGTTATATAATTAATATATTTTATTAAACTAACAAAAAAATACTATTAAATTCATAAAAAATAATTATTATTTTTTCTTAATTTGTATATACAAAAATTAATGTTAAAAGTAATTTTAAATAAAAGTTAAAATTATATAAATATTTAATTTATACATACTAATAAAATATAATATGCGAATATTTTTCCCCATGCATGGCGTGAGTATGAATATAGTTTATAATGATTTAACAGTTTTAAAAAACTGATAAAATAAAAATCATTATTTTATTAAATTCATAACAATAACTCCGTCAATAGTGTGGGTTAGATCCTAGTATCATTTTAATTATGAAATAATAATTAACAATAAATTATAACAACAACTAAAAACAAAATTTAATTGAATGTACCTTTCATATTCCAAAACGTTATTGCAATTTGTCAAAATATACAAATACAAGTGATTGTGTTCCTCCTCTGATAGGCATCGTGTCTTCCCTTTTCCATTTAAACGTCTAATTTGTGCAAATATTTCAGGCACATACACTGGATAGCTTGGTTTTTCTCCTCCATCATCATGTCGTGCAGATCGTCTATTTTTTGTTTGGACTTGTGATGGAAACTAGTAGCTGGCGAAGTTAGATGTTTCTTCATTAATACTTTGTGCGACAATTGAACGTTCAATCCTGGCAAGATTTTTAACTTTTTGTCTTTGGGTAGAACATATATCTCTCAAAAGGATACATCCATCGATACTGAACAGGTCCTCCAAGCGTTGCTTCTCTAGAGAGGTGAATAGGAAGATGCTCCATAACATCAAAAAATGCTGGTAAAAATATTTTCTCAAGGTTACAAATGAGAACCGATATTTTTTCCTCCAAATTTCAGATATCGTATGCAGTAAGTTATCTTGTACATAAATCTCGGAAAAAAATCACCAATCCCTAAAAAAAGATTTTAATATCATATAATATACATAATTATGATTAGTTATATATAAAATAATGTAAACGTCGTACCTGCAATTGCTCTGTGGACGTTTTTAGGCAGCAGATCGCTAAAGGCAAATGGGAATAGTCTTTGCATGACAACATGACAATCATGACTTTTCATCTCTGAAAATTTACCTTCAATAATATTGACACAATTACGAAGATTAGATGCGTATCCATCTGGAATTTTGACACTATACTTAATCCAGTCAAAGAATTCATCTTTTGCATGCGCATCCAACCGAAATGCGGGAGACAATGATTTTCCATTTGACATTACATGTAGTTCCTTCTGGGAACAAATATCTGGCAAATCCAATCTAGCTTTCAAATTATCTTTTGTTTTTCCTTGCACATTTAGAACGGTATTCATTATGTTGTCGAAAAAATTCTTCTCAATGTGCATAACATCTAGATTATGGCGCAACAAATGATCCTTCCAATATGGTAAATCCCAAAAAATGCTCCTCTTGTACCAATTATGGTATTCGCCACAACCATCAACAGGGTAATGTCCGTTACCTCCACATGAAGCCATTCTCTCAGCACCAAAATCTCTAAGTTGAGTTATCATATAATTCCCATCAAGAATAGGAGCTGGAGCATCAAATTTTTTTTTGTTTTTCCTAAACAATGTCGTGCTCCAGCGATATGGATGATCTTGTGGTAGAAATCGACGATGACAATCAAACCAACTAGTCTTTCGTCCGTGTTTCAGTTGGAAAGCATTAATATTATCTTGACAATATGGGCATGCTAATCTTCCATGCGTCGACCATCCTGATAACATACCATATGCTAGAAAATCACTTATCATCCACATAAGTACTACTCGCATCAAGAAGTTCTGTTGGTTGGAAACATCAAATGCTTCGACACCATTTTCCCATAATATTTTTAACTCATGAATTAGTGGCTGCAAGAAAATATCAAGCGATCGCTTAGGATGATCTGGGCCGGGGACGAGAACTGTGAGAAACAAAAACTCTCGTTTCATGCACAAAGAAGGAGGCAAATTATAAGGTGTAACGATAACTGGCCACAATGAGTATTGCCTCCCATGCTTCCTAAAAGGGTTGAATCCATCTGTAGATAACCCGAGGTATACGTTTCTAGGCTCATATGCAAAAGTAGGATAAACCTGTTGAAAATGTTTCCATGCTTCTGCATTCGAGGGATGCACAATTTATCCATTCGAATTATGCTCTGCATGCCATCTCATAGGTTTTGCCGTGTGTTCAGATTGATATAACCTCTTTGATACAAGCCTCGATTCAAGGCTTGGATGCGCGTGGGCTGTTTGGAGAAGTTTAGGTGACATACTCGACCTTAAGCTTTTGGATGGGGGTTTTCTGATTGGTATGGGATAGAAGGGTGAAGTGAACCACACGAGGGGTGATGAACCTCGTGATAAATCACAAATTTAGAGCTAGGAGAGCTGGTCTCGACTAGGTTCTAAGCGCACAAGTCTTTTAGAGAGAAAAACTTGTAGAAAAAAATTCGCACTTTATTAATTATCGAAAAGGTTGCCGAACTACAATGCTGGAAGGAGCTTTATTAATATGCTCGACAGCTTGACCTTCTACGGTCGACTCAAGAAAGAAATAGAAAATTTACAAAAGTGCACAAATGGAAAACGTACAAAAATGCATAACCGAAAAAGGACCTATTCCTAAAATGTCTTTGACTCAAAAATGTAAATAATCTAAATCCTACTCTGCAAAACAGAAAAAGACAAATATCCAATTTGAAAACTTACCTTTCTTACCTCACGGCCAAGAAATGGAAGGTGTCCGTCCTTGTGGCATGCACGCACCTTGATCCTAGTCTTCGACTTGGAGTAGGGTTAGGAATCTTTGGGCCCTGACCTCTGATGGGGACATCAGGTCGTACATCCAGCCAGGAGACCAGACTGGCCGACCAGGAAGCTTGCCCGAGACAGCAGGACCATCTGGCACGTCTGCCGGACCAGGCAGTACCGCCGGACCCTCGACCTATAGGACCAGACCGGTCAGCATCGCCGGCGGAGAGGCCCAAGCTCCCGACACACTTGGTGGGGACGTGGATGACACCGCCGATCCCTCTGGTGATGCCGCCGACTCTGGGATCAACTTGGCCGGTCCTGAAGGCATTCCGGCCAGTACCGCGCACAATCCAGCCGGTACAGCCGATCCAGCCGAGTACACGCGCAATTCCACTTCCACACAAGAAGACTCGGACCAAATGAGCTACCAGCTCCAGGACATGCACCTAGAAGAAGTATCTACACCAGTGGTACCTCAAGGAGCAATGACAAGAAGCAGATCAAGGGCACTCTTCCACAAATTCAGCTTATGGGTCGACAAGCTCCTAGAGGAAGAGCAGCTAAGGACAATGGGCCAGAAGAGAAAATTAGAGTCCAAAGGCTTCTAAACAACACAAGGAACATCAGAGACTTGGGCTTTAGTGGCAAGAGAGGTCAGGGCCCAAAGATTTTTAACCCTACTCCAAGTCGAAGACTAGGAGCAAGGCGCGTGCATGCCACAAGGATGGCCACCTTCCATTTCTTGGCCGTGAGGTGAGTTAAGGTAAGTTTACATTCGATTATATGCCTCTTTCTGTTTTGCAGGGTAGGATCTAGTTGCTTTACATTTTTGAGTCAAGAACATTTTAGGAATAGGTCCTTTTCGGTTATACACTTTTGTATTTTTTCCTTTTGTGCACTTTTGTAAACTTTCCTTTTTCTTATTTGAGTCGACCCTAGAAGGTCAAGCTGTCGAGCATATTAATAAGGCTCCTTCCAGCATTGTAGTTCGACAACCTTTTTGATATTAATAAAGATCGAATTTTCTTTCAACAAGTTATTCTCTCAAGAGACTTGTGCGCTTAGAACCTAGTTGAGACCAGCCCTCCTAGCTCTAAGTTTGTGATTTATCACGAGGTTCATCACCCCTCGTGTGGATCACTTCAACCTTCCATCTTTTACCAACCAGAAAACCCTCATCCAGAAGCCTAAGGTTGAGTTTCTCACCTAATCTTCTACAAACAACCCACGTGCATACATCCTTGAATCAAGGCTTGTATCATTTTGGTATCAGAGCTTAAAGCTCCTAAACCAGGTTGTTTCTATCCTTTTGCTTGTTTTGTTTTTAGTTCTTGCATTAGTTTAAGTCGCATTCAAGAAAAATAAAAAAATAACATCAAACTCCAAACCGAGTGCATCTAGCCTTCTACGTGTATCACTAGGGTTTAGATTCACTTTTGCATTGCCATTCACGTTTTCCTTTTTGTTTAATTCATATTTCCATTAATTTTAAGTTAAATTAAAAAGAAAAGAAAAAGAAAAGAAAAGAAAATAGGAAAATATCCAAAAGATTTCGAATTGGACAGCTAGCACAAGTTGTCAAGAAAGTTTCCTTTTTCCTTTTATTCAAATTTTCCATTCCTTAGGATTTTCCTTTTTGCATTTTTTCGAACCCCTTATAAAAAGAAAACCCTCCTAATAATTTAGGAGCATCCTAACTTGTCTTATTTCTTTGTAGAACACCATGGGAGAAGAAAATAGAGAAGCAACCGAAGCCATGATGGCCATGTTCACCACACTCCAAACACAACTCGCATCCATAGGCGAGAGGTTGGAGCGCGTGGAAAGACCGGTGAGATTCCAGGCCATAAGGCACATGAGAGCTGAGCAAGACCGTCCTGAGGGTCTTGAGCACCTTAGGACACGGCACGAACAGGAGGAACCTCAGCCAGATGGAGATGAGGAAACACAACCTCATAACTATCACCATAGGCCGAGAGGACCTCCACGGCAACCAGAGGCAGAAGATGATGGCTTTGAGCCATATGGTCTTCACCAGAGACCAAGAATGCCTCCTAGACGTCATGAGGATGGAGATGAACACACCTACAACCGGGTAATTCATCCTGATGTTAAACTAACTCCTCCAAGTTTTGCAGGAAAAGTAGACCCCGAGGCTTACCTAGATTGGGAGAAGCGAATGGATCATATCTTGATCACTACAACCAACCAGGACCTAGGAGAGTCTCAATGGCAGTAGCATTACTCAGGGACAATGTCCTCATCTGGTGGGATCGTGAGGTATCTGACAGAAGGAGGAAGAGAATGAGACCCGTAGACTCATGGGTCGACATGAAAGACCTCATGCGACAAAGGTTTGTTCCACCTTACTTTCATAGAGATTTTCAACGTCGTTTTCGTACTCTTAAGCAGGGTACCAGATCAGTAGAGGAGTACTATGAAGAGTTCGAGAAGCTAAAAAACAGATTGGAGCTCAATGATGATGAAGAAGCATTGATGGCACAATTCTTGGATGGACTCCAAGAAAGGATCAGCCGCAAGGTGGAAAGGCAAATCTACAATGACTTCAAAGACTTGTTCCACCTATCTGTGCAAGCTGAGCAGCACATAAAACGTAAGAGCCAAGACATCCGCAGCAAGCCTAAGACACCTTGGCACCAAGCAACATGCCCAAGCCCGTAGACAAAGGCAAGAGCATAGAGTTCGAGTCAAGGTTCAAGAGCAAGCCTCCTGAACCCACCCGTGACCAGAGAGAGCCTGGTAAGTCTTCTAACCCTCAAAGATCACGTGACATCACTTGTTTCAAGTGCAGGGGACGTGGACACATCTCGAGGGAGTGCCCAAACAACCGAGTCATGTTGATTACGGAGGCAGGAGAGTATGAGTCCCAAGATGAAGAGGACTATGAACCAGAAGGAGAGTATGGTGACATTGAGTACCCTGATGTGGGGGAAGTGCTGGTCACTAGACGTATCCTCAGTGCAATGGTGGATCCTTCAGAGACCATCCAAAGGGAGAACATCTTCCACAGCCGTTGCACCATCAAGGGCAAGGTATGTAACCTCATCATAGATGGTGGTTCTTGCACTAACGTTGCTAGTGCATATATGGTTGATAAGCTAGGTCTAGAGAAGACAAAGCATCCTCGACCATATAGACTGAGATGGCTCGATGAAAAAGTGGAGCTCAAGATCCATGAACAAGTCACTGTGCCATTCAGTGTGGGCAAGTACCAAGACCAAGTCGTGTGCGATGTGGTGCCCATGCAAGCTGGCCATCTTCTACTAGGAAGACCATGGCAGTTTGACAAAGAGACCAGGCATGATGGCCAGACCAATCTCTACACCTTCGTGCATGACAAGAGAAAGGTCAGCCTAGCTCCTCTTACACCTGCTCAGGTACACGAGCTACAACTCCAAATGAGTAAGGAAAAGAAACTTATCAAGTCTAATTTTCTTTTTCAACCAAGCCATGTCCGGAGAGCTTTAGCCTCGAAGGATTTAATGTTACTAATGGTCTTCAAAGAAGTTTTGAGTGTAGAACAGGGACAGGTAGAGCTACCTCCTCAAGTAGCAACTCTCCTCAACAAGTTCCAGTATGTATTTCCAGAGGAGATACCAGCAGGCTTGCCTCCTTTACGTGGCATAGAACACCAGATTGATCTAGTGCCCGGAGCAGCCCTGCCCAACCGACCAGCCTACCGGATAAGTCCAGAGGAGTCCAAGGAGCTTGAGAAGCAAGTCAAGGAGCTCCTGGAGAAAGGATATGTTCGAGAGAGCCTCAGTCCATGTGCCGTACCAGTGCTACTAGTGCCCAAGAAGGATGGGACTTGGTGCATGTGCGTGGACTACCGAGCAATCAACAACATCACAGTCAAGTACAGGCATCCAATACCACGAGTGGATGACATGCTAGATGAGCTGAGTGGAGCCACGGTCTTCTCCAAGATAGACCTCAAAAGTGGATACCACCAGGTAAGAATGAAGGAAGGTGATGAGTGGAAGACTGCTTTCAAGACAAAGCAAGGACTCTACGAGTGGACAGTCATGCCATTCGGCTTGACTAATGCCCCAAGCACCTTCATGCGCCTTATGAACCAAGTTCTTAGGGCGTACATCAGTAAGTTTGTGGTAGTTTACTTTGATGATATACTAGTTTATAGTAAGTGCCTACGGGAACACCTCACACATCTTGAGATGGTACTTAAAACCCTTCGACAAGAAGAGCTTTATGCCAATCTCAAGAAGTGCACCTTTTCTACTGATAAACTTGTCTTTTAGGTTTTGTTGTAAGTTCACAGGGCCTACAGGTTGATGAGGAAAAGATTCGAGCCATACAAGAATGGCCAACACCAGGCAACATCAGCCAAGTGAGGAGCTTCCACGGACTGGCCAGCTTCTATAGGAGATTCGTGCCCAACTTCAGCAGTATTGCCTCACCATTGACGGCAGTAGTGAAGAAGAACGTGGGATTCAGCTGGGGAGAAGCTTAGGAGAAGGCATTCCAGGCCTTGAAGGACAACCTTACACATGCACCAGTGCTAGTCCTTCCCGACTTCAACAAGACATTTGAAGTAGAGTGTGATGCCTCTGGAATAGGCATAGGAGCAGTGCTAACCCAAGGAGGGAGACCAGTGGCATACTTCAGTGAGAAGCTAAGTGGTGCCTCACTGAACTACCCCACTTATGACAAGGAGCTTTATGCCCTTGTCCGAGCATTGGAGACTTGGCAGCATTACTTGCTGTCCAAGGAGTTTGTGATCCACACTGATCATGAGACTCTCAAACACCTCCGAGGGCAAACCAATCTCAAGAGGAGACATGCTAGGTGGATGGAGTTCATTGAGACCTTCCTGTACGTCATCAAGTACAAGAAGGGCAAAGATAATGTGGTAGCCGATGCACTATCAAGGAGGTTTGCCTTGATATCAACCATGGAGGCAAAGGTCCTAGGGTTCCGGCACATCAAGGACCTATACAAGGATGATCCTGACTTTGCTGAGAGCTACAAGGAGTGTGGCACAGGGAGTCATGGCAAGTTCTACATCCATGAGGGGTTCTTGTTCCGAGAAAGAAGGCTGTGCATACCACAAGGATCATTAAAGGAGCTTATCATCCGAGAAGCTCATGGAGGAGGACTCATGGGCCACTTTGGTGTCGACAAGACTCTAGCAGTGGTCAAGGAGCACTTCTACTGGCCACACATCAAGAGGACAGTAGAAGCTCATTGTGCAAGATGCATCACTTGCAAGAAGGCAAAGTCCCGAGTGCAACCTCACAGGTTGTATCTCCCACTGCCCATACCAACACATCCATGGGTGGACATCTCGATGGATTTTGTTCTAGGTCTGCCCAAGATCAACCACAAAGATGCAATCTTTGTAGTGGTGGAAAGATTCTCCAAGATGGCACACTTCATCCCATGTGCCAATGTCAATGATGCCACACAAACAGCTGAGCTGTTCTTCAGGGAGATAGTACGGCTTCATGGAGTGCCAAGGACAATCCTATCAGACAGAGACACCAAGTTCCTCAGCCATTTCTGGAGGACCCTTTAGAGAAAGCTAGGCACGAAGCTACTCTTCTCTACCACCTGCCATCCTCAAACCGATGGCCAAACTGAAGTTGTCAACAGGACACTATCAACTCTTCTCAGAACTACACTAGGGAAGAACCTAAAGACTTGGGTGGAGTGCCTGCCATTCATAGAGTTTGCTTACAATCGAGCCGTGCACTCAGCAACCAAGAAGACACCATTTGAAGTAGTATACGGCTTCAACCCTCTCACCCCATTGGAGCAAACACCACTACTACCAGCTGAGATGACCAACCTCAACGGAGCATCCAAGGCAGAGTTCATAAGGAGATTACACCAGAAGGTAGCAGAAAACTTGGAGAAGAGGACCGGACAGTATGTGACTCATGCCAACAAGGAGAAAGGAGGTGATCTTTCAACCAGGCGATTGGGTGTGGCTACACCTACGGCAGGACAGGTTCCCAAACCTAATGAGTTCCAAACTAGCACCAAGAGGAGATGGACCATTCAGAGTGCTCGAGAGGATCAACAACAACGCCTACCGGATCGAGCTCCCAGGTGAGTTTAATGTGTCCAATACGTTCAATGTTACTAACTTAGCCCCTTTTCATGCAGATGAACCAGTTTTGAGGACAAAACCTACTGAAGAGGGAGGGGATGATGAGGACATCAGGTCGTACATCCAGCTAGGAGACCAGACTGGCCGACCAGGAAGCTTGCCCGAGACAGCCGGACCATCTGGCATGCCTGCCGGACCAAGCAGTACCGCCGGACCCTCGACCACAAGGACCAGAGCAACCAGCATTGCCGGCGGAGAGGCCCAAGCTTCCGGCACACTTGGTGGCGACGTGGATGACACCGCCGGTCCCTCTGGTGATGCCGCCAACTCCGGGATCAACTTGGCCGGTCCTGAAGGCATTCCGGCCAGTACCTCGCACAATCCAGCCGGTACAGCCGATCCAGCCAAGTACACGCGCATTTCCACTTCTACACAAGAAGACTCAGACCAAATGAGCTACCAGCTCCAGGACATGCACCTAGAGGAAGTCTCCAGACCAGTGGTACCTCAAGGAGCAATGACAAGAAGCAGATCAAGGGCACTCTTCCACAAATTCAGCTTATGGGTTGACAAGCTCCTAGAGGATGATCGACTAAGGACAATGGGCCAGAAGTGCAAATTAAAGTCCAATGGCTTCTCAACAACACAAGGGACATCAGAGACTTGGGCTTTAGTGGCAGAGAGGTCAGGGCCCAAAGATTTTAACCCTACTCCAAGTCGAAGACTAGGAGCAGGCGGCGCATGCCACAAGGATGGCCACCTTCCATTTCTTGGCCATGAGGTAAGGTAAGGTAAGTTTCAATTCAATATATGCCTCTTTCTGTTTTGCAGGGTAGGATCTAGAATATTTACTTTTATTGAGTCAAAGACATTTTAGGAATAGGTCCTTTTAGATTATACACTTTGTATCTTTTCCTTTTGCACTTTTGTAAGTTTTCCTTTTCTTATTTGGGTCGACCCTAGAAGGTCAAGCTGTCGAGCATATTAATAAGGCTCCTTCCACCATTGTAGTTCGACAACCTTTTTGATATTAATAAAGATAGAACTTTTTCCCAACAAGTTTTCTCTCAAGAATCTTGTGCGCTTAGAATCTAGTTGAGACCAGCCCTCCTAGCTCTAAATTTGTGATTTATCACGAGGTTCATCACCCCTCGTGTGGTTCACTTCACCTTTCCATCGAATACCAATCCAAAAACCCCTGTCCAAGAAGTCTAAGGTCGAGTTTCTCTCCTAAACTTCTCCAAACAGCCCACGCGCATACATCCTTGAATCAAGGCTTGTATCATTTATGGTCTGGAATCTCACAGGCCTCTCCACGCGCTCCAACCTCTCGCCTATTGATGCGAGTTGCGTTTGGAGGGTGGTAAACATGGCCATCATGGCTTCGGCTGCTTCTCTATTTTCTTCTGCCATTGCGTACTACAAAGAAAGAAGACAAGTTATTTTGCTTCTAAATTGATTAGAAGGGTTTTCTTTTGTAGGGGATTCAAAAATTGCAAAAAGTAAAAATCTGAAAAAATTAAAAACTTGAAAAATGGAAACTTTAGAAAAATGGAAACTTTAGAAAAATTGAAACTTCCTACAATTTGTGCTAGCTCTCCAATTCGAATTATTTTGGTATTTTTCCTATTTTTTTTCTTTTCTTTTTAATTTAACTTAAAATAATGGAAATATGATTTGAACAAAAAGGAAAATGTAAATGGTAATGCAAAAGTGAATCTAAGCCCTAGTGATACACGTAGAAGCTAGATGCACTCGGTTTAGAGTTTAGTGTTATTTTTTTTTCTTGAATGCGACTTAAACTAATGCAAGAACTAGAAACAAAACTAACTAAAAGATAGAAACAACCTGGTTTAGGAGCTTTAAGCTCTAATACAAAAATGATACAACCCTCGACTCAAGGCTTGGATGCGCGTCGGCTGTTTCGAGAAGTTTAGGTGAGAAACTCGACCTTAAGCTTCTGGATAGGGGTTTTCTGATTTGTATTGGATGGAGGGGTGAAGTGAACCACATGAGCGGTGATGAACCTCGTGATAAATCACAGACTTAGAGCTAGGAGGGCTGGTCTCAACTAGGTTCTAAGCGCACAAGTCTCTTGAGAGAATAACTTGTTGAAAGAAAATTCGATCTTTATTAATTATCAAAAAGGTTGTCGAACTACAATGCTGGAAGGAGTCTTATTATTATGCTTGACAGCTTGACCTTCTAGGTTGACTCAAAGAAAGAAAAGGAAAGATTACAAAAGTGCACAAATGGAAAATGTACAAAAGTGCATAAACGAAAAAGGACCTATTCTAAAAATGTCTTTGACTCAAAAATGTAAACAATCTAGATCCTACCCTGCAAAACAGAAAGAGGCATATATTCAAATTGAAAACTTACCTTTCTTACCTCACGGAAAAGAAATGGAAGGTGGCCGTCCTTGTGGCATGAACGCGCCTTGCTCCTAGTCTTCGACTTGGAGTAGGGTTAGGAATCTTTGGGCCCTGACCTCTCTTGCCACTAAAGCCCAAGTCTCTGAAGTCCCATGCATTTTTGAGAAGCCTTTAGACTCTTCTTTGCACTTCTTGACCACTGTCCTTAGTCGATCTTCCTCTAGGAGCTTATCGACCCATAAGCTGAACTTGTGGAAGAGTGCTCTTAATCTGCTCCTAGTCATTGCTCCTGGTGGCACCACTGGTGTAGAGACTTCCTCTAGATGCATTTCCTGAAGCTGGTAGCTTATCTGGTCCGAGTCTCCTTGTGTAGTTGCTGAAATGCCTGTGTACTCGGCTGGATCGCTTGTACCAGCTGGACTGTGCGAGGTACTGGCCGGAATGCCTTCTGGACCGGCCAAGTTGATCCCGAAGTCGGCGGCGTCACTAATGGGACCGGCGGTGTCATCCACGTCGCCCACCAGTTGGGCCGGAGGTTTGGGCCTCTCCGCCGGCAATGCTGATCGGTCCGGTCCTGTTGGTCGAGGGTCCAACAGTACCGCTTGGGCCGGCAGACGTGCCAAATGGCCCGGCTGTCTCAGGCAAGCTTCCTGGTCGGCCAGCCTGGTCTCCTGGCCGGCCATACGACCTGATGTCCCCATCAGCATGGCTTCACACAGTTTCGGATAGATTGGATTACTTGGATGCTTTGTCTTATCTAATTATGTCTCAAATTTTGTCACAATATAGAAAATTGAGCCAGTTAAACGTGGACATTGGATTCGTGTTATTCTGAGCTCAAAATCAAAAGTTACGAATGATTTAGTGCGGACATGTCAAGTTGATCGGCCCGTTAGTATGATTATTCTAAACTGATCAATTGTGGTCATTGAGTAAAGGCTTATAGATGAAACATAATGTATGGCATCACAAAGTTTTGGATAGATTGGATTACTGGGACGCTTTTTCTTCTCTATTTCTTTCTCAAATTTTACAAAATATAGAAACTTTAGTGCGGGCATGCCAACGTGGGTATTGGATTCGTGTCATTCTGAGCTCAAAATCAAAAGTTACGGACGATTTAGTGCAGACATATCAAGTTGATCGGACAGTGATATGATTATACTAAACTGATCATTGGTGCTCATTGAGTAAAGGCGTATAAATATAATGCATGGCATCACGCAGTTTTGGATAGATTGGATTACTTGGACGCTTTTTCATCTATATTTCTGTTTCAAATTTTGTTAAAATATAGAAAATTTATCTAGCTTAACATGGGCATTAGATTCGTGTCATTCTGGCCTCAAAATCAAATGTTACTAACGATCTCGTGCGGACATGTCAAGTTCATCGGCCAGTTAATATTATTATTGCAAATTGATCATTGGTGCTAACTGAGTAAAGGTTTATAAATGAATCATAATGCATGACATCGCACAATTTTGTATAGGTTGGATTATTTGGACGCTCTGTCGTCTCTATTTTTGTTTCTAATTTTATTAAAATATAGAAAATTTATGTAGCTTAATGTGGGCATTGGATTCGTGTCATTAAGAGCGAAAATCAAAAGTTACAGATGATTTAGTGCAGACATGTCAAGTTGTTCGGTCAGTTAATATGATTATTCTAAACTGATCATTGTTGCTCATTGAGTAAACGCTTATAAATGAAGCATAATGCATGTAATTACACAATTTCTGATAGATTGGATTACTTAAATGTTTTTTGTATTTCTTTTTATCTCAAATTTTTTTTTAATATAGAAAATTGAGATAGCTTAACGTGTGCATCGGATTCGTGTCATTTTGAGCTCTAATGAAAAATTACGGACGATTTAGTGCGGACATGTCAAGTTTATCGGCTAGTTAATATGATAATTCTAAACTGATCATTGCTACTCATTGAGTCAAGGCTTATAAATGAAGCATAATGCATGGCATCACGCATTTTGGGATAGATTGGATTATTTGGATGCTTTGTCGACTCTATTTTTGTTTCAAATTTTGTTAAAATATAGAAACTTTATCTAGCTTAATGTGGGTATTGGAAATGAGTCATTCAGAACTCAAAATCAAAAGTTACGGACGATTTAGGGCGGACATGTCAAGTTGATCAGCCAGTTAATATGATCATTCTAAACTAATCACTAGTGCTCATTGAGTAAAGGCATATAAATGAAGTATAATGCATGCCATCACGCAGTTTGGGATATTTGGATTATTTGGACACTTTGCCGTATCTTGTTATGTCTGAAATTTTGTCACAATATAGAAAATTGAACTAGGTTAACGTGGGCATTGGATCGGTTTCATTCTGAACTCAAAATCAAAAGTTATGGACGATTTAGTGCACACGTGTCAAGTTGATTGGCCAGTTAATAGGAGTTTTCTAAACTGATCGTTGGTGGTCATTGAGTAAAGGATTATAAATCAAGCATAATACATGGCATCACATAGTTTTGGATAGATTGGATTACTTGGACGCTTTGTTGTCTCTATTTCTACCTCAAATTTTGTTAAAAAAATAGAAAATTTATCTAGCTTAACGTGTGCATTGAATTCGTGTCATTCTAAGCTCAAAATCAAAAGTTATTGACGATATAGTACGAACATGTCAATTTCATCGGCCTGTTAATATGAATATTCAAAGTTGATCATTGCTGCTCATTGAGTAAACGCTTATAAATTAAGCATAATGCAAGGCATCACACGGTTTTGGAGAGATTGGAATACTTAGACTCATTGTCGTATATATATATATTTTTGTCTCAAATTTTGATAAAATATCCAAAATTGAGTTAGGTTAACATGGGCATTGGATTTGTGCCATTCTGAGATCTAAATACAAAGTTATGGACGATTTAGTGCGGACATGTCAAGTTGATCGGTCAGTTAAAGTAATCATTTTAAGCTGATCATTGATTCTCATTAAGTAAAGGCTGATAAAATGAAGCATAAAGCATATCATCACGAAGTTTTGTATAGATTGGACTACTTAGACATTTTGTCGTCTCTATTTCTGTCTCAATTTTTTTCACAATATAGAAAATTTATCTAGCTTAATGTGGGCTTTGGATTCGTGTCATTCTGAACTCAAAATCAAAAGTTACAGACGATTTAGTGTGGACATGTAGAGTTGATCGGCCAGTTAATGATCATTCTAAACTGATCATTAGTGCTCATTGAGTAAAGGCTTATAAACGAAGCATAATGCATGCCATCACGAAGTTTGAGATAGATTCGATTGTTTGGATGCTTTGCCGTATCTAGTTTTGTCTGAAATTTTGTCACAATATAGAAAATTTAACTAGGCTAACGTGGGCATTGATTTCATTTCATTCTGAACTCATTCAATTTGGTGCAGACATAAATCAAGCATAACATGGGCTTTGAATTCAGCTAGGTTAACGTGTGCATCAGATTCGTGTCATTTTGAGCTCTAATCAAAAGTTACATACGATTTAGTGCAGACATGTCAAGTTGATCGGCTAGTTAACATGATCATTTTTAACTGATCATTGGTGCTTATTGAATAAAGGCCTATAAATGAAGCATAATGCATGGCATCACGCAGTTTGGGATAGATTGGATTATTTGGACGCTTTGTCGTCTCTATTTTTGTTTCAAATTTTGTTACAATATAGAAAATTTATCTAGCTTAATGTGGGCATTGGATTCGTGTCATTCTGATCTCAAAATCAAAAGTTACGGATGATTTAGGACCGACATGTGAAGTTGATCGGCCAATTGATATGATCATTCTAAACAAATCAGTAGTGCTAATTGAGTAAAGGCTTATAAATGAATCATGACGCATGCCATCACGCAGTTTGGGATAGATTGGATTATTTGAACGATTTGCCGTATCTCGTTCTGTCTGAAATTTTGTTACAATATAGAAAATTGAACTAGGTTCACGTGGGCGTTGTATTCGTTTCATTCAGAACTCAAAATCAAAAGTTATGGATGATTTAGTGCGGACATGTCAACTTAATCGGCTAGTTAATCGGATTTTTCTAAACTTATCATCGGTGCTCATTGAGTAAAGGCTTATAAATCAAGCATAATACATGGCATCACATAGTTTTGGATAGATTGGATTACTTGGACGCTTTGCCATCCCTATTTATGTCTCAAATTTTGTTAAAATATAGAAAAGTTATCTAGCTTAATGTGGGCATTGAATTTGTGTCATTCTTAGCTGAAAATCAAAAGTTATTGACAATATAGTGCGGACATGTCAATTTCATCGGTCTATTAATATGATTCTTCTGAATTGATCATTGGTGCTCATTGAGTAAACGCTTATAAATGAAGCATAATGCATGGAACCACACAGTTTTGGATAGATTGGATTACTTGGACGTATTGTCGTATATATATATATGTCTCAAATTTTGTTACAATATAGAAAATTGAGCTAGATTAACGTGGGTATTGGATTTGTGTCATTCTGAACTCTAAATACAAAGTAACGGACGATTTAGTGCGAACATGTCAAGTTGATCGGCCAGTTACACTAATCATTCTAAACTGATCATTGGTTCTCATTAAGTAAAGGCTTATAAATGAAGCATAAAGCATGGCATCAGACAGTTTTTGATGGATTAGATTACTTAGACGCTTTGTCGTCTCTATTTCAGTTTCAAATTTCTTTACAATCTAGAAAATTGAGGTAGCTTACCGTGGGCATTGGATTCGTGTCATTCTGAGCACTAAATCAAAAGTTACGGACGATTTTGTGCTGACATGTCAAGTTAATCAGCCAGTTATGATGATTATTCTAAACTAATCACTGCTAGTGATTGAGTAAAGGCTTATAATGGAAGCATAAAGTATGGCATCACACAATTTAGGATAGATTGGATTACTTGTACGCTTTGTTGTCTCGATTTGTGTGTCAAATTTTGCAAAATATTGAAAATTTAGCTAGCTTAACATGGGCATTGGATTCGTGTCATTCTGAGCTCTAATTCAAAAGTTACATACGATTTAGTGCGGACAAATCAAGTTGATCGGCCAATTAAAGTGATCATTCAAACCGATCATTGGTGCTCATTAAGTAAAGGCTTATAAATGAAGCATAAAGCATGACATCATGCAGTTTGGGATAGATTGGATTACTTGAGCGCTTTGTTGTTTCTATTTCTGTCTCAAATTTTGCAAAATATAGAAAATATAGTGCGGACATGTCAAGGTGTGCATTGGATTCGTGTCATTGTGAGCTCAAAATCAAAAGTTACAGACGATTTGGTGCGAACATATCAAGTTGATCGGCTAGTAATATGATTATTCTAAACTGATTATTGGTGCTCATTGAGTAAAGAATTATAATCAAGCATAATGCATGGCATCACAAAGTTTTGAAAATATTGGATTACTTGGAGGCTTTGTCGTCTATATTTCTGTCTCAAATTTCATTAAAATATAGAAAATTTTGCATTGGATTCGTGTCATTCTGACCCCAAAATCAAAAGTTACTTACGATCTAGTATGGACATGTCAAGTTCATCGGCCAGTTAGTATGATTATTCTAAATTGATCATTGGTGCTCATTGAGTAAAGGCTTATAAATGAATCATAATGCATGATATCAAACAATTCTGGATAGATTGGATTACTTGGACACTTTGTCGTCTCTATTTTGTTTGAAATTTTGTTTAAAACATAGAAAATTTTATCTAGCTTAATGTGGGCATTAGATTCGTGTCATTTTGAGCTCAAATCAAAAGTTATGGATGATTTAGTGCGGACATGTCAAGTTGATCTGCCAATTAATATGATTATTCTAAACTGATTATTGTTGCTCATTGAGTAAAGGCTTTTGTGTCTCTATTTCTATCTAAAATTTTGTTAAAATATAGATAATTAAGCTAACTTAGCGTGACCATTGGATTCGTGTGTTTCTGAGCTCTAAATCAAAAGTTACGGACGATTTAGTGCGGACATGTTAAGTTGATCGGCCAGTTAATATGATCATTCTAAACTGATCATTGTTGCTCATTGAGTAAGGGCTTATAAATGAAGCATAATGCATGGCATCACACAGTTTGGGATAGGCTGGATTATTTGCACGATTTGTCGTGTCTAGTTCTGTCTCAATCTTTGTAACAATAAAGAAAACTAAGCTAGCTTAACGGGGGTATTGGATTCGTGTCATTCTGAGCTCAAAATCAAAAGTTACAGACAATTTAGTGCGGACATGTCAAGTTGATCTGCAAGTTAATATGAGTTTTCTAAACTGATCATTGGTGCTCATGGAGTAAAGGCTTATAAATGAAGCGTAATGCATGGCATTACACAGTTTTGGATAGATTGGATTATTTGGACGCTTTTTCGTCTCTATTTCTATCTAAAATTTTGTTAAAATATAGAAAATTGATCTAATTTAACGTGGGTATTGGATTCGTGTGTTTCTGAGCTTATAATGAAAAGTTACGGACGATTTAGTGCAAACATGTCAAGTTGATCGGCAAGGTAAAGTGATCATTCTAAACTGATCATTGGGGCTCATTAAGTAAAGGCTTATAAATGAAGCATAAAGCATGGCATCACGCAACTTGGGATATATTGGATTATTTGGACGCCTTGTCATATCTAATTATTTCTCAGATTTTGAAACAATAGAGAAAATTAATCTAGATTAACGTGGGCATTGGATTCATGTCATTCTGAGCTCAAAATCAAAAGTTACGGACGATTTAGTGCGGAAATGTCAAGTTTATCGGCCTGTTAATATGATTATTATAAACTGGTCATTGGTGCTCACTCAGTAAAGGCTTTTAAAGGAAGCATAATGCATGGTATCTGATACAAGCCTCGATTCAAGGCTTGGATGCGCGTGGGCTGTTTGGAGAAGGTTAGGTGAGAAACTCGACCTTAGACTTCTGGATAGGGGGTTTTTGGTTTGGTTTTGGGTGAAGGGTGAAGTGAACCACACGAAGGGTGATGAACCTCGTGATAAATCACAAACTTAGAGCTAGGAGGGCTGATCTCAACTAGGTTCTAAGCGCACAAGTCTCTTTTGTGAGAAAAACTTGTCGAAGAAAATTCGCACTTTATTAATATCAAAAAGGTTGTCGAACTACAATGCTGAAAGGAGCCTTATTAATATGCTCGACAGCTTGACCTTATAGGATCGACTCAAAGAAAGAAGAGGAAAATTTACAAATGTGCACAAATGGAAAACGTACAAAAGTGCATAGCCGAAAAAGGATATATTCCTAAAATATCTTTGACTCAAAAATGTAAACAATCTAGATCCTACCCTGCAAAAGAGAAAGAGGCAAATATTCGAATTGAAAACTTACCTTTCTTACCTCACGGCCAAGAAATGGAAGGTGGCCGTCCTTGTGGCATGCACGCGCCTTGCTCCTAGTCTTCGACTTGGAGTAGGGTTAGGAATCTTTGGGCCCTGACCACTCTTGCAACTAAAGCACAAGTCTATGAAGTCCCTTGCATTGTTGAGAAGACTTTGGACTCTTCTTTGCACTTCTGGCCCACTGTCCTTTGTCGATCATCCTCTAGGAGCTTGTCGACCCATAAGCTGAATTTGTGGAAGAGTGCTCTTGATCTGCTCCTTTTCATTGCTCTTGGTGGCACCACTGGTGTAGAGACTTCCTCTAGATGCATGTCCTGAAGCTGGTAGTTTATCTGGTCCGAGTCTCCTTGTGTAGAAGTTGAAATTCCCGTGTACTCGGCTGGATCGGCTGTACCAGCTGGACTGTGCGAGGTACTGGCTGAATTGTCTTTTGCTCTGGCCAAGTTGAATCCGGAGGTGGCGGTGTCACCAATTGGACGGGCGGTGTCATCCACGTCGCCACCAGTTGGGCCGGAGCTTTGGGTCTCTTCGCCGGCAATGTTGCTCGGTCCAGCCCGGTTGGTCAAAGGTCCGGCGGTACCGCTTGGGCCGGCAGACATGCCAAATGGCCTGGCTGTCTCGGGCAAGCTCCCTGGTCGGCCAGTCTGGTGTCCTGGCCGGCCATACGATCTGATGTCCCCATCATCCCCTCCCTCTTCAGTAGGTTTTGACCTCAAAACTGGTTCACCTGCATGGAAAGGGGCTAAGTCAGTTACGTTGAACGTGTTGGACACATTAAACTGACCTGGGAGCTCGATCCGGTAGGCGTTGTTGTTGATTCTCTCCAGCACTCTCAATGGTCCATCTCCTCTTGGTGCTAGCTTGGAACTCCTTAGGTTGGGGAAACTCTCCTATGTAGGTGTAGCCACACCCAATCGCCTGGTTGAAAGATCACCTCCTTTCTTCCCTTGTTGGCATGAGTCACGTACTGCCCGGTCCTCTTTTCCAAGTTCTCTGCTACCTTTTGGTGTAACTTCATTTTGAACTCTGCCTTGGATGCTACGTTGAGGTTGGTCATCTATGCTGGTGGCAGTAGCGTTTGCTCCAATGGTGTGAAGCCGTATGCCACTTCAAAGGGTGTCTTCTTGGTTGCTGAGTGCACGGCTCGGTTGTAAGCGAACTCTATGAATGGCAGGCACTCCACCCAAGTCTTGAGGTTCTTCTCTAGTGTAGTCCTGAGAAGAGTTGACAGTGTCTGGTTGACAACTTCAGTTTGGCCATCGGTTAGTTGATGGCAGGTGGTAGAGAAGAGTAGCTTCGTGCCTAGCTTCCTCCAAAGGGTCCTCCAGAAATGGCTGAGGAATTTGGTGTCCCTGTCTGACACGATGGTCCTTGGCACTCCATGAAGCCGTACTATCTCCCTAAAGAACAGCTCGGCTGTTTGCATGGCATCATTAACCTTGGCACACGGAATGAAGTTTGCCATCTTGGAGAATATGTCCACCACTACAAAGATTGCATCCTTGTGGTTGATCTTAGGCAGACCTAGAACGAAGTCCATTGAGATGTCCACCCATGGGTGTGTAGGTATGGGCAGTGGGAGATACAACCCGTGAGGGTGCACTCGGGACTTTGCCTTTTTGCAAGTGATGCACCTTGCACAATGGGCTTCTACTGACCTTTTGATGTGTGGCCAGTAGAAGTGCTCCTTGACCACTGCTAGGGTCTTGTCGACACCAAAGTGGCCCATGAGTCCTCCTCCATGAGCTACTCGGATGATAAGCTCTCGTAATAATCCTTGTGGTATGCACAGCTTCTCTCTCGGAACAAGAATCCCTCATGGATGTAAAACTTGCCATGACTCCCTGTGCCACACTCCTTGTAGCTCTCAGCAAGGTCAGGATCATCCTTTTATAGGTCCTTGATGTGCTCGAATCCTAGGACCTTTGCCTCCATGGTGGATATCAAGGTGAACCTCCTTGATAGTGCATCGGCTACCACATTGTCTTTGCCCTTCTTGTACTTGATGACGTACGGGAAGGTCTCTATGAACTCCATCCACCAAGCATGTCTCCTCTTGAGATTGGTTTGCCCTCTGAGGTGTTTGAGAGTCTCGTGATCAGTGTGGATCACAAACTCCTTGGACAGCAAGTAATGCTGCCAAGTCTCTAATGCTCGAACAAGGGCATAAAGCTCCTTGTCGTAAGTGGGGTAGTTCAGTGAGGTACCACCTAGCTTCTCACTGAAGTATGCCACTGGCCTCCCTCCTTGGGTTAGCACTACTCCTATGCCTATCCCAGAGGCATCACACTCCACTTCAAACGTCTTGTTGAAGTCGGGAAGGACTAGCACTGGTGCATGTGTAAGGCTGTCCTTCAAGGCCTGGAAGGCCTTCTCCTGAGCTTCTCCCCAGCTGAATCCCACGTTCTTCTTCACTACTGCCATCAATGGTGAGGCAATACTGCTGAAGTTGGGCACGAATCTTCGGTAGAAGCTGGCCAGACCGTGGAAACTCCTTACTTGGCTGATGTTGCTTGGTGTTGGCCATTCTTGTATGGCTCGAATCTTCTCTTCATCAACCTGTAAGCCCTGTGAACTTACAACAAAACCTAAGAAGACAAGTTTATCAGTACAAAAGATGCACTTCTTGAGATTGGCATAAAGCTCTTCTTGTCGAAGGGTTTAAGCACCAACTCAAGATGTGTGAGGTGATCCCTTAAGCATTTACTATAAACTAATATGTCATCGAAATAAACTACAACGAACTTACTGATGTATGCCCTAAGAACTTGGTTCATAAGGCACATGAAGGTGCTTGGGGCATTAGTCAAGCCGAATGGCATGACTGTCCACTCGTAGAGCCCTTGCTTTGTCTTGAAAGCAGTCTTCCATTCATCACCTTCCTTCATCCTGACCTGGTGGTATCCACTCTTGAGGTCTATCTTGGAGAAGACTGTGGCTCCACTCAGCTCATCTAGCATGTCATCCAGCCATGGTATCGGATGCCGGTACTTGACTGTGATGTTGTTGATTGCTCGGCAGTCCACGCACATTCGCCAAGTCCCATCCTTCTTGGGCACTAGTAGCACTGGTACGGCACATGGACTGAGGCTCTCTCGAACATAGCCTTTCTCCAGGAGCTCCTTGACTTGCTTCTCAAGCTCCTTAGACTCCTCTGGACTCATCCGGTAGGCTGGCTGGTTGGGCAGGGCTGCTCAGGGCACGAGATCGATCTGGTGCTCTATGCCACGTAAGGGAGGCAAGCCTGCTGGTATCTCCTCTGGGAATACATCCTGGAACTTGTTGAGGAGAGTTGCTACTTCAGGAGGTAGCTCTACCTGTTCCTGTTCTATACTCAAAATTTCTTTGAAGACCATTAGTAACATTAAATCCTTCGAGGCTAAAGCTCTCCAGACATGGCTTGGTTGAATAAGAAAATTAGACTTGATAAGTTTCTTTTCCTTACTCATTTGGAGTTGTAGCTCGTGTACCTGGGCAGGTGTCAGAGGAGCTAGGCTGACCTTTCTTTTTTTCATGCACAAAAGTGTAGAGATTGGTTAGGCCATCATGCCTGGTCTCTTTGTCAAACTGCCATGACCTTCCTAGCAGAAGATGGTCACCTTGCATGGGCACCACGTCGCACACGACTTGGTCTTGGTACTTCCCCATACTGAATGGCACAGTGACTTGCTTATGATCTTGAGCTCCACTTTGTCATCGAGCCACCTCAGTCTATACGGTCGAGGGTGCCTTGTCTTCTCTAGACCTAGCTTATCAACCATGAACACACTAGCAACGTTAGTGCAAGAACCACCATCTTTGATGAGGTTACATACCTTTCCCTTGATGGTTCAACGGCTTTGGAAGATGTTCTCCCTCTTGATGGTCTCTGAGGGATCCACCATTGCACTGAGAATGCGTCTAGTGACCAGTACTTCCCCCACATCAGGGTACTCAATGTCACCGTATTCTCCTTGTGGTTCATAGTCCTCTTCATCTTCGGA
This sequence comes from Pugionium cornutum, assembly GCA_018901935.1. Taxonomy (NCBI): domain Eukaryota; kingdom Viridiplantae; phylum Streptophyta; class Magnoliopsida; order Brassicales; family Brassicaceae; genus Pugionium; species Pugionium cornutum. The sequence goes on from CM032163.1 coordinate 22,495,410, forward strand.
CTCATATTCTCCAGCCACCGTAATCAGCATGATCCGGTTGTTTGGGCACTCCCTTGATATGTGTCCGCGACCCCTACACTTGAAACAAATAATGTCACGTGATCTTTGAGGGTTAGAAGACTTACTAGGCTCTCTCTGGTCACGGGTTGGCTCAGGAGGCTTGCTCTTGAACCGTGACTCGATCTCTATGCCTTTGCATTTGTCTACGGGCTTGGGAATGTTGCTTGGTGCCCAAGGCGTCTTAGGCTTGTTGCGCATGTCTTGGCTCTTACGTATTATGTGCTGCTCAGCCTGGACAGATAGGTGGAACAAGTCCTTGAACTCATTGTAGATTTGCCTTTCTACCTTGCGGCTGATTCTTTCTTGAAGTCCATCCAAGAATTGTGCCCTCAAAGCTTCCTCATCGTCATTGAGTTCCAGCCTATTCCTTAGTCTCTCAAACTCTTCATTGTATTCCTCTACTGATCTTGTTCCCTGCTTAAGAGTACGAAAACGTCTTTGCAAATCTCTATGAAAATAGGGTGGAACAAACCTTTGTCTCATGAGGTCTTTCATGTCGACCCATGAGTCTACGGGCCTCGATCTTTTCCTTCTTTGGTCAGACACCTCACGATCCCACCAGATGAGGGCATCGTCCATGAGTTGTGCTACTGCCATGGAGACTCCCCTAGGGTCTGGTTGGTTGTAGTGATCGAATATGTGGTCCATCCTCCTCTCCCAATCAAGATAGGCTTTGGGGTCTACTTTTCCTGCAAAACTAGGAGGTGTTAACTTGACATCAGGATGAGTTACCCGGTTATAGGCATGTTCATCTCCATCCTCATGATGTCTAGGAGGCATACTTGGCCTCTGGTGAAGACCATATGGCTCGAAGCCATCACCTTCTGCCTCTGGTTGCCGTGGAGGTCCTCTCGGCCTAGGGTGATAGTTATGAGGTGGTGCGCCCTCATCTCGATCTGGCTGGGGCTCCTCTTGTTCGTGCCGTATCCTAAGGTGCTCAGGACCCTCAGCACGGTCTTGCTCAGCTCTCACGTGCCTTATGGCCTGGAATCTAACAGGCCTCTCCACGTGCTCCAACCTCTCGCCTATTGATGCGAGTTGCATTTGGGCGGTGGTGAACATGGCCATCATAGCTTCGGCTGCTTCTCTATTCTCTTCTGCCATTGCGTACTACAAAGACAGAAGACAAGTTATTCTGCTCCTAAATTGATTAGGAGGGTTTTCTTTTATAGGGGAATTCGAAAAAATGCAAAAAGGAAAATCTGAGAAAAGGAAAATTTTGAAAAAACGGAAGATTTGAAAAATGGAAACTTTCTTGACAACTAGTGCTAGCTGTCCTAGTCGAATTCTTTTGGTATTTTTCCTATTTTCTTTTTCTTTTCTTTTTAATTTAACTCAAAAATAATGGAAATATGATTTATGCAAAAAGGAAAACGTAAATGATAATGCAAAAGTGAATCTAAGCCCTAGTGATACACGTAGAAGCTAGATGCACTCGGTTTAGAGTTTAATGTTATTTTTTTGATTTTTCTGGAATGCGACTTAAACTAATGTAAGAACAAGAAACAAAACTAACTAAAGGATAGAAACAACCTGGTTTAGGAGCTTTAAGCTCTGATACCAAAATTATACAAGCCTCGATTCAAGGCTTGGATGCACGTGGGCTGTTTGGAGAAGGTTAGGTGAGAAACTCGACCTTATACTTCATGATAGGGGGTTATTGGTTTGGTATTGGGTGAAGGGTGAAGTGAACCACACGAGGGGTGATGAACCTCGTGATAAATCACAAACTTAGCGATAGGAGGGCTGGTCTCAACTAGGTTCTAAGCGCACAAGTCTCTTTTGAGAGAAAAACTTGTAGAAGAAAATTCGCACTTTATTAATATCAAAAAGGTTGTCGAACTACAATGGTGGAAGGAGCCTTATTAATTTGCTCGACAGCTTGACCTTCCAGGGTCGACTCAAAGAAAGAAAAGGAAAATTTACAAAACTGCACAAATGGAAAACGTACAAAAGTGCATAACCGAAAAAGGACCTATTCCTAAAATGTCTTTGACTCAAAAATGTAAAAAATCTAGATTCTACCCTGCAAAACAGAAAGAGCCAAATATTCGATTTGAAAACTTACCTATCTTACCTCACGGCCAAGAAATGGAAGGTGGCCGTCCTTTTGGCATGCACGCGCCTTGCTCCTAGTCTTCGACTTGGAGTAGGGTTAGGAATCTTTTGGCCCTGACCACTCTTGCAACTAAAGCCCAAGTCTCTGAAGTCCCTTGCATTCTTGAGAAGCCTTTGGACTCTTTTTTGCACTTCTGGCCCACTGTCCTTTGTCGATCATCCTCTAGGAGCTTGTTGACCCATAAGCTGAATTTGTGGAAGAGTGCTCTTGATCTGCTCCTTGTCATTGCTCCTGGTGGCACCACCGGTGTAGAGACTTCCTCTAGATGCATGTCCTGAAGCTGGTAGTTTAACTGGTCCGAGTCTCCTTGTGTAGAAGTTAAAATGCCCGTGTACTCGGGTGGATCGACTGTACCGGCTCGACTGTGCGAGGTACTGGCTGAAATAACTTCTGCTCTGGCCAAGTTGAATCCGGAGGCGGCAGCGTCACCAATTGGACCGGCGGTGTCATCCACGTCGCCACCAGTTGGACCGGAGGTTTGGGCATCTTCGCCGGCAATGTTGCTCGGTCCGGCCCGGTTGGTCAAAGGTCCGGCGGTACCGCTTGGGCCGGCAAACGTGCCAAATGGCCCAGCTGTCTCAGGCAAGCTCCCTGGTTAGCCAGTCTGGTCTCCTGGCCGGCCATACGATCTGATGTCCCCATCATCCCCTCCCTCTTCAGTAGGTTTTGACCTCAAAACTGGTTCACCTGCATGGAAAGGGGCTAAGTCAGTTACGTTGAACGTGTTGGACACATTAAACTGACCTGGGAGCTCGATCCAGTAGGCATTGTTGTTAATTCTCTCCAGCACTCTCAATGGTCCATCTCCTCTTGGTGCTAGTTTGGAACTCCTTAGGTTGGGGAACCTTTCCTACCGTAAGTGTAGCCACACCCAATCGCCTGGTTGAAAGATCACCTCCTTTCTTCCCTTGTTGGCATGAGTCACGTACTGCCTGGTCCTCTTTTCCAAGTTCTCTGCTACCTTCTGGTGTAACTTCATTTTGAACTCTGCCTTGGATGCTACGTTGAGGTTGGTCATCTCTGCTGGTGGCAGTGGCGTTTGCTCCGTTGAGGTTGGTCGTCTCTATTTCTATCTCAAATATTGTCAAAGTATAAAAAATTGAGCTAGCTTAACGTGGGCATTTGATTCATGTCATTTTGAGCTCTAAATCAAAAGTTACGGATGATTTATTGTGGACATGTCAAGCTGATCGGCAAGTTAAGGTGATCACTCTAAACTGATCATTGGTGCTCATTGAGTAAAGGCTTATAAATGAAGCATAATGCATGGCATCACGCAGTTCGGGTTAAATTGGATTACTTAGCGTATCTTCTCAAATTTTGTCAAAATATAGAAAATTGGGCTAGCTTAACGTGGGCATTGGATTCGTGTCATTCTCATCTCTAAATCAAAACTTACGGACGATTAAGTATGGACATGTCAAGTTTATGGGCCAGTTAAAGTGATCATTCTAAACTGATCATTGGTGCTCATTGAGTAAAGGCATATAGAAGAAGCATAATGCATGGCATCATGTAGTTTGGGATAAATTGGATTACTTGGACGCTTTTTCGTATCTAGTTCTTTCTCAAATTTTTTCACAATATAGAAAATTTAACTAACTTAATATGGGTGTTCGATTCGTGTCATTCGGAGATATAGATCAAAAGTTTTGTACGATTTAGTGTAGACATGTCAAGTTGATCGGCTAGTTAAAATGATCATTCTTAACTGATCATTGGTGCTCATTAAGTAAAGGCTTATAAATAAAGCATAAAGCATGGCAACACGAAGTTTGGGATAGATTGGACTACTTGGACACTTTGGTGTCTCCCTTTCTGTACCAAATTTTGTCAAAATATTGAAAATTGGGCTAGCTTAACGTGGAAATTTGATTCATGTCAATCTAAGCTCTAAACCAAAAGTTACGGACTATTTAGTGTGGACATGTCAAGTTGATCGAGCAGTTAAAGTGATAATTATAAACTGATCATTGGTGTCATTGAAGAAAAGCTAATATATGAAGCATAATGCATGACACCACGCAGTTCGGGATAGATTAGATTACTTGGACGCTTTGTCGTATTTTGTTCTGTCTCAAATTTTTTTCACAATATAGAAAATTGAAATACCTTAATGTGGGTATTAGATTCTTGTCATTCAGAGCTATAAATGTAAAGTTACGGACGATTTATTGCAGGCATGTCAAGTTGATCGGCCATTTAAAATGATCATTCTAAACTGATCATTGGTGCTCATTAAGTAAAGGCTTATAAATGAAGCAAAAAGCATGGTATCACGCAGTTTAGGATAGATTAGATTATTTGGACGCTTTGTCGTCTCTTTTTCTGTCCCAAATTTTGTTACAATATAGAAAATTCAGCTAGCTTACCGTGGGCATTGGATTCGTATGTTTCGGAGCTCTAAATCAAAAGTTACGGACGATTTAGTGCGGTTATGTCAAGTTGATCGCCGAATTGAAGTGATCATTCTAAATTGATCATTGGTGCTCACTAACTAAAGGCTTATAAATGAAGCATAAAGCATGACATCACGCAGTTTGGGATACATTGGACTACTTGGACACTTTGTCATCTCTTTTTCTATCCCAAATTTTGTCAAAATATAGAAAATTGGGCTAGCTTAACGTGGACATTGGATTTGTGTCATTCTGAGCTCTAAATCAAAAGTTACGGACGATTTAGTGTGGACATATCGAGTTGATCGGCCAGTTAAAGTGATCATTCTAAACTGATTATTGGCTTCATTGAGAAATAGCTAATATATGAAGCATAATGCATGACATCACGCAGTTTGGGATAGATTGGATTACTTGGACGCTTTGTCGTATTTAGTTCCGTCTCAAATTTTTTCACAATATAGAAAATTGAACAAGCTTAATGTGTGTATTGGATTCTTGTCATTCTCAGCTATAACTCAAAAGTTACGAACGATTTATTGCAGGCATGTCAAGTTGATCGACCATTTAAAATGATCATTCTAAACTAATAATTGGTGCTCATTGAGTAAAAGCTTATTAATGAAGAAGAATGCACGGCATCACGCAGTTTGGGGTGGATTGGATTATTTGGACGCTTTGTCGCATATATTTCTATCTCGAATTTTGTCACTACATAGAAAATTGAGATAGCTTAACGTGGGCATTGGATTGGTGTCATTCTGAGCACTAAATCAAAAGTGACGGCCGATTTAGTGCATACATGTTACGTTGATCGACCAATTAAAAAATCATTCTAAACTATCATTGGTGCTCACTGAGTAAAAGCTTATAAATGAAGAATAATGGTATCACGCAGTTTGGGATGGATTGGATTAGTTGGATGCATTGTTGTATCTACTTATATCTCAAAATTTGTCACAATATAGAAAATTGAGCCAGCTTAACATTGACATTGGATTCGTGTCATTCTCAGCTCTAAATCAAAAGTTATAGATGATTTAGTAAGGACATGTCAAGTTGATCGGCCAATTAAAGTGATCATTCTAAAATGATCATTGCTGCTCAATGAGGAAAGGCTAGTAAATGAAGCGTAATGCATGGCATCACCCTGTTTGGGATAGATTGGATTACTTGGATGCTTTTCCGTATCTATTTCTGTCTCAAATTTTGTTACAATATAGAATATTGAGTTAGGTTAACGTGGGCATTTGATTCGTGTGCTTCCTCTAAATCAAAAGTTAAGAACGATTTAGTGCGGACATGTCAAGTTGATCGGCCAGTTAAAATGATCATTCTAAACTGATCATGGTGCTCATTGAGGAAAGGCTAATAAATAACGCATAATGCATGGCATCACGCTGTTTGGGATAGATTGCATTATTTGGACGCTTTTTCATATCTAGTTTTATCTCAAATTTTGTCAGAATATAGAAAACTGAACTAGGTTAACGTGGGTATTTGATGAGGACATCAGGTTGTATGTCCGGCCAGGAGACCAGACTGGCCGACCAGGAAGCTTGCCCGAGAAAGCCGGGCCATTTGGCATGTCTGCCGGCCCAAGCGGTACCGCCGGACCCCCGACCAATAGGACCAGACCGATCAGCATTGCCGGCGGAGAGCCCCAAGCTTCCGGCACAATTGGTGGCGACGCGGATGACACCGCCGGTCCCCTTGGTGACGCCGCCGACTCTGGGATAAACTTGGCCAGTCCAAAGGCATTCCGGCCAGTACCTCGCACAGTCCAGCCGGTACAGCCGATCCAGCCGAGTACACGAGCATTTCAACTTCTACACAAGGAGACCCGGACCAGATAAGCTACCAGCTTCTGGACATGCATCTAGAGGAAGTCTCTACACCAGTAGTGCCACCAGGAGCAATGACAAGGAGCAGATCAAGAGCACTCTTTTTTTATTTATAAACCTTTACTCCATGAACACCAATGATCTACTAAGAATGATCATTCTGATTGGCCGCTTAACTTGACATGTCCGCACAAAACTGTCCATAACTTTTGGTTTATAGCTCATAATGACGCGAATCCAATATGCACGTTAAGGTAACTCAATTTTCTATATTGGGACAAAATTTAGTACAGAAATAGATATGACAAAGTGTCCAAGTCATCAAATCTATCCCAAACTTTGTGATGTCATGCACTTCATTTATAAGCCTTGAGCGCCAATGATCAGTTAAGAATGATCATTTTAACTGGCAGATCAACTTGACATGTTTGCACTAAATCATCCATAACGTTTTATTTATTGCTCATAATGACACGAATCCAATGCCCACGTGAAGCTAGCTCAATTTTCTATATTTTGACGAAATTATAAAGAAAAATAGAGACGACAAAGCGTCCAAGTAATCCAATCTATCCAAATCTGTGTGATGCCATGCATTATGCTTCATTTATAAGCTTTTACTCAATGAGCACCAATGATCAGTTAAAAATGATCGTTTTAACTGGCCGATCAACTTGATATGTATGCACTAATTCATCCATAACTTTTGATTTAGAGCTTAGACTGACACGAATCCAATTCCCACGTCAAGGTAGTTCAATTTTTTATATGGAGACAAAATTTAAGACAAAAATACATACAACAAAGTGCGTAAGTAATCCAATCTATCCAAAAGTGCGTGATGCTCTGCATTATGCATCATTTATAAGTCAATATACAGCTGTAGTTATAAATTAGCGGTGTCTACATTGATCAGAGCATTAAGAGTAATGTTATCTCGTTCAAATTCTTATGCTTCATTTATAGGCCTTTACTCAATGAGCACCAATGATCACAAGAATGATCATTTTAAGTGGCCAATCAACTTGACTTGCCCGCATTAAATCGTCCGTAACTTTTAATTTAGAGATCAGAGTGACACGAATCTAATGTCCACGTTAAGCTAGCTCAATTTTCTATATTGTGACAAAATTGGAGACCGGAATAGATACGGAAAAGCATCCCAGTAATCAAATATATCCCAGACTGCGTGATGCCATGCATTATGCTTTATTTATAAGCCTTTACTCAATGAGCACAAATGATCACTTACAAATGATTGGCCGATCAACTTGACATGTCCGCACTCAATCGTCCATATCTTTTCATTTAGAGCTCCGAATGACACAAATCTAATGCCCACTTAAATTTAGTTCAATTTTCTATATTGAGACATAATTTGAGAATGAAATAGATACGACAAGGCGTCCTAGTAATCCAATATATCCTGACCTGTGTGATGTCATGCATTATACTTCATTTATAAGCCTTTACTCAATAAGCACCAATGATCATTTTAGAAAGATCATATTAACTGGCCAATCAACTTGAAATGTGCACATTAAGTCGTCTGTAACTTTTCATTTACAACTTCAGATGACACGAATCCAAAGTCCACGTCAAGGTAGCTCAATTTTCTATATTGTGAAAAACTTTGAGACAGAAATAGATATGAGAAAGAGTCCAAGTAATCAAATCTATCCCGAACTGTGTGATACCATGCATTATGCTTTATTTATAAGCCTTTACTCAATGAGCACCAATGATCAGTTCAGAATGATCATTTTATCAAGCCGATCAACTTGACATGTCCGTACTAAATCGTTAGTCAATTTTGATTTGGAGCTCAGAATGACACGAATCCAATGCCCACGTTAAGCTAGCTCAATTTTCTACTTAGAACCAAAATTTGAGACATAAATAGATACGACAAAGAGTCAAAGTAATCCAATCTATCCAAAACTTTATAAGCCTTTACTCAATGAGCACCAATGATCAGTTTAGAGTGATCATTTTAAATAGCCGATCAACTTGAAATTTCCTCACTAAATCGTCTATAACTCTTGATTTAAAGCTCATACTGACATGAATCCAATGCCCATGTTAAGCTAGCTCAAATTTGTATATTGTGCTAAAATTTGAGACAAAGCGTCCAAGTAATCCAATCTATCATGAGCTGTGTGATGCCATGCATTATGCTTTACTTAATGAATGCCAATGATCAGTTTAGAATGATCACTTTAACTAGCTGATCAACTTGACATCTTTGCACTAAATTGTCCGTAGCTTTTGATTTAGAGCTCAGAATGACATGAATGCAATTCCCACATTAAGCTAGCTCTATTTTCTATACTTTTACAAAATTATGGACAGAAATAGAGCCGACAAAGCATCTAAGTAATCCAATCTATCCCAAACTGCGTGATGCCATGCATTATGCTTCATTTGTAAGCTTTTAATCAATGAGCACCAATGATTAGTTAAGAATGATCATTTTAACTGGCCGATCAACTTGACATGTTCGCACTAAATGGTCTGTAACTTTTGAATTAGAGCTCCAAACGACAGGAATCCAATGCCCACATTAAGCTAGCTCGAATTTTGTATTCAGACAAAAATTTGAGATAGAAATAAAAATGACAATGCGTCTAAGTAATCGAATCAATCCCGAACCGCGTGATGCCATGAATTATGCTTTATATATAGGCCTTTACTCCACGAGCACCAATGATCAGTTAAGAATGGTCATTTTAACTGGTCGATCAACTAGACATGTCCACACTAAATCATCCATAACTTTCTAATTAGAGCTCCGAATGACACGAATCCAATGCCCACGTTAAGGTAACTCAATTTTCTATATTGTGACCAAAATTTGAGACCGAAATAGATATGACAAAGTGTCTAGGTAATCCAATCTATCAAAAACTATGTGATGCTCTGCATTATGCATCATTTATAAGCTTTTACTCAATGAGCACCAATGATCAGTTTAGAATGATCATTTTATATGGCCCATCAATTTGACATTTCCGCACTAAATCGTCCATAACTTTTGATTTAGAGCTCCGAATCACATGAATTCAATGCCCACGTTAAGGTAACTCAATTTTCTATATTGGGAAAAATTTTGAGACAAAAATAGATATGACAAAAAGAGTCCAAGTAATCAAATATATCCCCAAACAGCATTTGCCATTCATTATGCTTCATTTATAAGCATTTACTCAGTAAACACCAATCATCACTTAAGAATGATCGTTTTAACAAGGCGATCAACCTGACATGTCCACACTAAATCGTCAGTAACTTTTGATTTAGAGCTCAGAATGACACGAATCCAATACCCACGTTAAGCTAGCTCATTTTTTTATATTTTGAAAAAATTATAGACGGAAATAGAGGCGACAAAGCATCAAAGTAATCCAATCTTTCCCAAATTGAGTGATGCCATGCATTATGCGTCATTTATAAGGTTTTTATCAATGAGCACCAATGATCAGTTTATAATGATCACTTTAACAGGCCAATAAAGTTGACATGTCCGTAACATTTGATTTAGAACTCCGAGTTATACGAATCCAATGCCCACGTTAAGCTAGCTCAATTTTATATATTATCACAAGATTTAAGACAGAAATAGATATGACAAATTCTCTTAATAATCCAATCTATTATGAACTGCGTGATTCTATACATTATGCTTCATTTATAAGCCTTTACTCAATGAGCACGAATGATCAGTTTAGAATGATCATTTCAACTGGCCGATCAACTTGATTTGTGTGCACTAAATCGTCCATAAATTTTGATTTATAGCTCATAATGACACGAATCCAATGCTCACGTTAAGCTAGCTCAATTTTCTATATTCTGACAAACTTTGAGACATGCATTATTGTTCATTTATAAACTTTTACTCAATGAGCACCCGTGATCAGTAAAAAATGATCATTAGGACTGCCTTATCAACTTGAAATGTCCGCACTAAATCGTCTGTAACTTTTGATTCAGAGCTCGGAATGACATGAATCCAATGCCCACGTTAAGCTAGCTCAATTTTCTAAATTGTGATAAAATTTGAGAAATAATAGAAATGAAAAAGTGTCCAATCATTCCAATCTATCCCGAACTGTGTGATGCTCTGTATTATGCTTCATTTATTAGTCTTTACTGAATGAGCACGAATGATCAGTTTAGAATGATCATTTTAACGGGCCGATCGACTTGCCATATCTACACTAAATCGTTTATAACTTCTGATTTAAAGCTCATAATGACACGAATCCAATGGGCAAGTTAAGCTAGCTCAATTTTCTATATTGGGACAAAATTTGAGACAGAAGTAGATATGATAAAGCATCCAAGTAATCAAATCCATCCAAAACTGCGTGATGTCATGCATTATACTTCATGTATAAGCCTTTAATATATGAGCACCAATGATCAGTTAAGAATGATCATTTTAACTGGACGATCAACTTGACTTGTCAGCACTAAATCGTATGTAACTTTTGATTTATAGCTCAAAATGACACGAATCTAATGTCCAATTTAAGCTAGCTCAGTTTTCTATAATTTGACAAAATTATAGACAGAAATAGAGATGATAAAGAGTCCAAGTAATCCAATATATCATGAACTGCGTGATGCTCTACATTATTCTTTTACTCAATGAGCACCAATGATCAGTTAAGAATGATCATTATAATTGCCCGATCAACTTGACATGCCCGCACAAAATTGTCTATAACTTTTGATTTAGAGCTCCGAATGACATGAATCTAACGCCCACATTAAGGTAGCTAAATTTTCTAAATTGTGAAAAAATTATAGTTAGAAATAGAGACGAACAAGCGTCCAAGTAATCCAATCTATACCAAACTGCATGATGCTCTTCATTATGATTCATTTGTAAGCCTTTACTCAATAAGCACCAATGATCAGTTTAGAATGATCGTTTTAACTGGCCGATCAACTTGTCATGTCTGCACTAAATCGTCCATAATTTTTGATTTATATCTCATAATGACATGAATCCAATGACCACGTTAAACTAGCTCAATTTTCTATATTTTGCCAAAATTATAGACAGAAATAGATACGAAGAAGCGTCCAAGTAATCCAATCTATTCCGAACTGCATGATCTCATGCATTATGCTTCATTGATACACTTTTACTCAATAAGCACCAATGATCAGTTAATAATGATCATTTTAACTGGCCGATAAACTTGACATGTCCGCATTAAATCGTCTGTAACGTTTGATTTAGACCTCCAAATGACACGAAACCAATACCCACGTTAACCTAGCTCAATTTTCTATATTGTGATAATATTTAAGACAATAATTAATACGAAAAAGCATCCAAGAAATCCAATCTATCCCGAGCTGCGTGATGCTCAGCATTATGCTTCATTTATAAGCCTTTACTCAATGAGCTCCAATTATCAGTTAAGAATGATCATTTTAACGGGCTGATCAACTTGACATATCTACACTAAATCATTCGTAGCTTTTGATTTAGAGCTCAGAATGACACTAATCCAATACCCACGTAAACGTAGTTCAATTTTCTATATTAAGAGAAAAATTGAGATTGAAATAGATATGACAAAGCATCCAAGTAATGCATTCTTTCCCGAGTTGTGTGATGTTATGCATTATGCTTCATTTATAAGCCTTTACTCAATGAGCACCAATGATCAGTTAAGAATGATCATTTTAACTTGACATGTCCAAACTAAATCGTCCATAACTTTTGATTTAGAGCTCCGAGTGACACGAATCCAATGCCCACGCTAAGCTAGCTCGATTTTATATATTGTGACAAAATTTGAGACAGAAATAGATATGACAAAGCGTCAAAGTAATCCAATCTCTCCCAAACTGGGTGATGCTCTGCACTATGCTTCATTTATAAGTGTTTACTCAATGAGCACCAATGATCTGCTTAGAATGATCATTTTAACTGGCCGATCAACTTGACATTACTGCACTAAATCGTCCATAACTTTTGATTTATAGCTCATAATGACATGAATCCAATGCCCACGTTAAGGTAGTTCAATTTTCTATATTACAAAAAATGAGACAAAAATAGATACGACAAAGCATCCAAGTAATCCAATCTATCCCAAACTGCGTGTTGCTCTATATTGTGCTTCATTTATAAGCCTTTTCTCAATGAGCACGAATGATCAGTTTAGAATGATCATTTTAACGGGCGGATTCACATGTTTGCACTAAATCATCCATAACTTTTGATGTATAGCACATAATGACACGAATCCGATGCCCACGTTAAGCTAGCTCAATTTTCTATATTGTGACAAATTTTCAGACAAAAATAGATAGGACTAGGCGTCCAAGTAATCCAATCCATCTCGAACTATGTGATGGCATGCATTATGCTTCATTTATAAGCTTTCAATCAATGAGCACCAATGATTAGTTAAGAATGATCATTTTCACTAGACGATCAACTTGATATGTCTGCACTAAATCATCCGTAACTTTTGATCCAGAGCTCCGAATAACACAAATCCAATGCCCACGTGAAGCTAGCTCAATGTTCTATATTTTGACAAAATTATAGACAAAAATAGACACGACCAAACATCCAAGTAATCCAATATATCCCAAACTGCGTGATGCCATGCATTATGATTCATTTAAAAGTTTTACTCAATGAGCACCAATTTTCAGTTAAGAATGATCATTTTAACTGGCCGACAAACTTGACATGTCCGCACTAAATCGTCCACAACTTTTGACAAAATTATAGAGAGAAATAGAGACAATTTTCTATATTGTGACAATATTTTAGACAAAATTAAATACGAAAAAGCATCCATGTAATCCAACCTATCCTGAGCTGCGTAATGCTCTGCATTATGCTTCATTTATAAGCCTTTACTCCATGAGCACCGATTATCAGTTAAGAATGATCATTTTAACGGGCCGATCAACTTGACATGTGCACACTAAATCGTTTGTAGCTTCTGATTTAGAGCTTCAAATGACACGAATCAAATGCCCACGTAGAGCTAGTTCAATTTTCTATATTGAGAAAAAATTTGAGATAGAAATAGATATGACAAAGCGTCCAAGTAATCCATTCTATCCCGAGTTGCGTGATGTTATGCATTATGCTTCATTTATAAGCCTTTGCTCAATGAGCACCAATGATCAGTTAAGAATGATCATTTTAACTGGCTGATCAACTTGACATGTCCACACTAAATCATCCATAACTTTTGATTTAGAGCTCCGAGTGACACGAAAGGAATGCCCACGTTAACCTAGCTCGATTTTCTATATTCTGACAAAATTTGAGACAAAAATAGATATGACAAAGCGTCAAAATAATCCAATCTATCCCAAACTTGGTGATGCTCTGCATTATTCTTCATTTATAAGTCTTTACTCAATGAGCACCAATGATAAGCTTAGAATGATCCTTTTAACGGGAAGATCAACTTGACATGTCTGCACTAAATCGTCCATAACTTTTTATTTATAGCTCATATTAACACGAATCCAACCCCCACGTTAACCTAGCTCAATTTTTTATATTGTGACAAAATTTGAAACAAAAATACATACAACAAAGCGTCCAAGTAACCCAATCTATTCTGAACTGTGTGATGCTCTGCATTATGCATCATTTGTAAGCCTTTACTCAATTAGCACCAATGATCAGTTTAGAATGATCATTTTAAAGGCCGATCAACATGACATGTCGGCACTAAATCGTCCATAACTTTTGATTTATAGCTCATAATGACACAAATACAATGCCCATGTTAAGCTATCTCAATTTTCTATATTGTGAAAAAATTTCAGACAAAAATAGATACGACAAAGCATCCAAGTAATCCAATGTATCCCAAACTTCATGTTGCTCTACATTATGCTTCATTTATAAGCCTTTACTCAATGAGCACGAATGATCAGTTTAAAATGATCATTTTAACTGGCCGATTAACATCACATGTCTACACTAAATCATCCATAACTATTGATGTATAGCTCATTATTATACGAATCCACTGCCCACGTTAAGCTAGCTCAATTTTCTATATTGTGACAAAATCTCAGACAAAAATAGATACGACCAAACGTCCAAGTAATCCAATCTATCTCGAACTATGTGATGCCATGCATTATGCTTCATTTATAAGCTTTCAATCAATGAGCACCAATGATTAGTTAAGATTGATCATTTTCACTAGACGATCAACTTGATATGTCCGCACTAAATCATCCGTAACTTTTGATTCAGAGCTCCGAATGACACGAATCCAATGCCCACGTTAAACTAGCTCAATTTTCTATATTTTGACAAAATTATAGACAGAAATTGAAACGACCAACTATTCAAGTAATCCAATCTATCCCAAACTGTGTGATGCCATGCATTATGCATCATTTAAGAGCTTTTACTCAATGATCACGAATAATCAGTTTAGAATGATCATTTTAACTGGCCAATCAACTTGACATGTCTACACTACAAGTAAACATTAAAATTTGAGAATATTTTTCGGACGGATTACCGAGCGAAAACATATCATCAGTATTCTGTCGGTATTCCGTCGGTAAATCGTGACGTTTGCACCACCGGCGGGAAATCGATGGTAAAACCCGATGGACATCTGTCCTATTACCAACGATAACATCGGCATCGGGATATCCTCTCGAATCCATCAAAAATTGCTGACGAAATCAAGACCATCATTTTTCTACCGACTACTTCCCAACGGATTCTGGTTTATACTATCCGTCGGGAATATATTGGTTGACTGATTCCACTTAATTATTTTTTTAGATAAATATATCTAAATGTCGTCGGAAATCCATTGGTAGTTATGATGACTTTCCGACGAAATCCTATTTTTGGCAATTGTTAGTTTGGCCGATCTGTAAACGTAGAGGATCGTCGGTTGGTCTTCGGAAATTTTTGGCAATGGTCGGCAACCATCGGAAATTCGTCGGAAACGTGAATATTCTTAAGAATAATCTGTTAAAAATTTGTGATTATCTGTTAAAAATTTGTAATAATCTGTTAAAAATTCGTAATAATCTGTTAAAAATTTGTAATAATCTGTTAAAAATTTGTAATCATCTATTAAAAATTCGTAATAATCTGTTAAAAATTCGTAATAATCTGTTAAAAATTCGTGATAATCTTCTAATTTTCAATATAAATATGCTCTACCCCTTCACAATTTCACCAGAACAAAAAAAATCTTAACAAAATGTCTTCTTTAGGTTCTTATGATTATTTTCGATCGTGGATCGATAAACCTTGGTATGATTCAAAAACGGGGAAATTGACGGATGAATTTGTGCAAGGTGCTGAAGAGTTCATGACATTTGCATCAAACAATAGCATGACATTGGAATACGGTAAAATGTATTGTCCGTATATTAAATTTCGAAATCATAGATTAATCTATGTTAGAGAAGTACGTAATCATTTGTATAGGACTGGGTTTATGCCGGGTTACATAATTTGGTATTTACATGGAGAAGCCGATGCAACGATGTAATATTATGGTAATAATTCAAAAAGTTTAGATAGTACTAATGTTAGGGTAGGGGAACCGGCATCAGAAGTTGATATAAACGGAGGTACTGTTTGGATGGTGAATGATGCGTTCGTGAACAAAGAGCATCGTACATTGAAGATAGGAGTAGAATAGAGGAACCTAATTTGGAAGCCCGGAAATTTTTTTAATACGTTAGATGCATCCAAGAGCCTTTGTATAAAGGATGAATAGATGGATTATCGCTTTTATCTGCTGCAAGCTAGTTGATGACAATAAAGACGAATTTCAACTTGGTTGAAGATTGTGTGAATGCGATAACTAATTTTGTTAGAGATATATTACCTAAGATAATATTGCACCTGCTTCAAATTATGAGGTTCAAAAACTTGTAGCTGGCCTTGGATTGCCGTATCAGATGATCGATGTATGTATTGACAACTGCATGAATCTATTGGAGAAATGATGAAAACTGCATGAAGTGCCGATTTTGTCATAAACCTTGATTTCAAGAGACAATGGGCAGAGTACCACGATCAAATATGTGTTTATTATTCAAATTACATATAGAATAAGTTGGTCGAACTTAAAAAGAACGAATTTGCAAGTTGGTTGCATTTTTACGTCATAGTTAATTAATTATGTGATTTATAATAATAATAATTTCCTATGTATATAAATATATAGTTGAGTGTATTCAACTATTTTGCAGGTTACTACGGGTCTTTCTAGGGGGATAACGTTTCCCACATGGTTAGTTGAGTTGGTGAATGGTCCTACATTTACGGAAAAATCTTATCCTATGTACTGCACTCGTGGATATGCTTTTAAGACTCATCGCGAAGGAAGCTCACAGACAACTTCTAATTATGATATATCAACTCAATCTGGTGAAATTGTATACAACGGTGTTCTTCGTGAAATATTAGAAGTTCACTATCCGGGAATGATTGATTTGAGGTGTATTGTGTTCTACTGTGACTAGTATGACCTTGTCATTGGTTAACATCAAGATGAATTCGGTGTTACATCTGTCCACTCTCGTAAGTGACATAAAAAATATGATCCTTTTATACTTGCATCACAAGCGGACCAGGTCTGTTACATTTGATATTCTCGTGTGAAGAACAAACAAGATCCTTGGACTATAGTGACATCACTACACCCTAGAGGAATGGTATGTGGTGTTTCCGAGCAAGACCCTATGCAGCAAAGCACAATTGGTAACTTAGGTTACATAGAGATTTCTCTTGAAGTTAACCTTGTTGTTGATGACACCAGAGACGTAGATTACAACGTATTTCAAGATTCAGAAGAGTAGATTGGCGAGTTTGACAATGAAAATTAAACTACTTCGGAATGTTCATCAGATTCAGATTGAATATGTGATTGCAATGTTTTAGTTTTTATGATACTTTAATTTCTACTATCAAATAATGTTTTGAAAAAAATTTATATTCCTCTGTGCGACGGATTTCCGACAGAACAACAAAACCCATCGCAATTCCATTGGAAACTCCAGTTGGAGTCCGACGTCATAGGGTATTGATACTATACCCTATTATGTCGAAGAAGATTATCCGACAGATTGCCGACGAAATTTGAATACCCGTCAGAACCCGTCACAATGCCTTCGGAAACTACATTTGGATTCTCGACGACATAGGGTATTGATACTATACCCTATCGTGTCGGAGAAGATTATCCAACGGATCGCCGACGGAATTTGAATACCGGTCGGAATTCCATCTGCAATTTCCGATGGATATGCGACGAACATAATTTCAAATGTAAAGTTTAATAGATTTAAAAGTATAAAACATATATGGGCTACAACTAAATGGTACACATTCCTAAGGTTATATACTAGATAGTTTTTTCAAAATAAACAGTTTTATAAACATTTCTAGTATAAACTGAAATCCAATTTAGGGGACTTAGTCATCTCCCTAGTTAAATGGTGAGCTCTCAAAGTTATAATTAAATTTATATAATATAGCAAACTTTTGGTTACTATCGCCAAAAAGGTGGTGACCTTTAACTAGCTTCGCGTACGGGTCGAAAAACAACAATACTATGAACAATACTATGAACATTATTAGATATAAAAAATTTCAATATCTGAATAAATAATAAATTATGAGAAAGGGCTATTTCACATTTTATAAATAAAAATATTCATTATTTTTGTTAACAAATAATAGGATCGTTGGAAATACATCGGAATATTCCGATGGCTTACTGATCATGCCACTAGATCGGACGGAAAACCGTCGGAAGTATCCTTTACCATGTGGATTGACAATTTGGCGAGCATGCTGAACTTTCAGTTTCCGTCGGAAATCCGTCGGTAACTTCTGATGGAATACCGACAAATATGAAATTATACGCGGAAAAGTTAATTTAGCACTGGGGTTTTTGCGAAAATATTTATTATTTGGCCGACGGGTTTCCAACGGATTTTTCTGTCAGAGATATCAAATATAAACTATGACCCACGACTTCTCTTTCAGTCTTCTATTCCGTTCAGAAATCGGCCTTTTCCTCTCCCGTTCGGAAATCTGCCTCTCCCTCCCGCCGCTGACGTCTCTGGAAGTCTCCTCTCAGTCTGTGTAACTGTAATCGCCAGAAATGTAAGTTAATAAAACCTTCACGATGTTCTTTCTTTCTCTCTCGATATTATTCTCAGAGATTTTGGCGTTTTAAATTTGGAGCCGTTCTTAATTTGGGTTAGAGAGAGAGAGAGAGTTATATAGATCTCAACCTGGTCGTAAACATCTTACTTTTCTTGATCCGAGGCGTCAAGACAATTCGATATGGTATATTAAATTTTTTATAATTAGATTTAAAATAAATATTTTAACGTTATTCTAATAAAAATTCATAGGTTTGGTCTTTCAAAAAACGGGATAATCAAATCTATATTAAAGATGCTTCATTTTCTTTTGAACAAATCGTACACAAAATTTAGATATATTACGTACGAAAAATGTCAGATTTGGTTCAGGACGCTTGCGGTACGTTAATTTATTTTTAAATATGTAATTGTTTAAAATATTTTTAGTAATATATAAGTAAATTTGCAGCAATTATTTACATGGGATCCCATGAACACAAAAATGGTGGAAGAAGTTTTTCAAAAAGAGGCTGCTGTACAATTTTCCCGCGATATGAATGAGTGGAAACAAAAGTGGAAAAAGGGAAAAGACAAATCAATAGGGTTGAATGAGTCGGTTTGGAATGACTTTATTCGTTATTGGGAATCTTGCATCGCTTAGGCCATCTCGACTACTAATTTAGGAAACCAAAAAAGTGACCAAGGAGGCAAAGGCATTTATATTCACAATATTGGATCGACTAGTTTTCCGAGACGAGCCGATACATTGGTAAATTTATTATTATATTAATTTTATTTATTATTATTTGAATTTTTTAAATATTAATTTACTATTTTTTTTAGGCACAAGAATTTGGAGCACCTACAGATCATTTGAAACTTCTCGAGGCCGTCCACACGAACAAAAAGACTGGTCGCATCCAACATGGTCTCGTTAGTAGGATCATCGAAAAAGTGAAAAAGAAAAAAGTGATATTTTTTCTCAACACTCTCAAGTTGGTTCTTCATCTTGGTCGCCAAATTGCCTCGTTTTGAGATTAGCCATCTTGTTCTTGATATAAATTTGATTTCTCTTTTTATTTATCTTTATATTTAAGATATTATAATATTTTTAAATAATATTTTTTTGTTTTGACAGGAAATACCATTTTCTAATGGTTGTCATCCAAGAGTCGGGAGAGTTGCATATACCGTGGTGCAACATCTACGGCTGGAAATGAAGAGAATGCACAACTCAAACAAAAAATAGCGGCTATGGATATAGAGATGAACAAGCTAAAATATTTTGTAGATTTTATGAAAACCAAATTCCCAGATTATTTGAATGATTGTTTTCCTTATTCTTATCATCCTCCGATGTAATTTGTAGATTTTAAAATAATTAAACTTTAAATATTATTATATTTACAATTTTAAATATTAATTTTATTTAATTGTTTTAATATTTTTATTAAATATTTAAAAACTATTTCTTAAATTTAATAATTAAAATAATTATTTTAAAAATAATTATATTTTTGAAAAATAATTAATGAATATTATTTAAAAACAATTATTAAAAAAAATTCAATTGTTTGGTTATTTCCGACGGAAGGAGTCATCCGAAATCGATACTGGTCCGACGGATAGCGTTATCACTAATCCGTCAGGAATTACCGATGGACACATTTCCGTCAGGAAGCTTATTTCATCGTGATGTCATCGTTTCCATCCCGACGGATGAAAACCATAGGGATATACCATCGGTTGTCATTTCCGACGGCACCCGTCATCGGAAGTCATCCGCAGCCCGACTGACTAAATCAATTGCAAATACGTTGGTAATTGCCGACGGACTGGATCCATCGAATATTTGTCGGCATTTGCCGACGGCTACTTTTATCACATACCCGTCTTTAATGCCCGACAATTTCTCGATGGAAATTGGTTTCCGATGAAATGGTCTTGATGGACAACATTTGTCAAAAAGTCAATGAGAAATGTTATTTCCGACGGATTGCCGACGAATTTCGTCGTCGGGAAAATGATGGTTTCCTGTATTGTAAATCTTTCGTAACTTTTGATTTATAGATCAGAATGACACGAATCCAGTGCCCACATTAATGTAGCTCAATTTTCAATATTTTGACAAAATTATAGATAGAAATAGAGACGACCAAGCGTCCATATAATCCAATCTATACTAAATTGCATGATGCCATTCATTATCCTTCATTTAAAAGCTTTTACTCAATGAGCACCAATGATCAGTTAAAAATGATCATTTTAACTGCCCGATTAACTTGACATGTCCACACTAAATTGTCCGTAACTTTTGATTTAGAGCTCAGAATGACACGAATCCAATGCCCATGATAAGCTAGCTCAATTTTCTATATTGGGATAAAAGTTGAGACAGAAGTAGATACGAAAAAAGCATCCAAGTAAAAAGCATTATGCTTCATTTATAAGCCTTTACTCAATGAGCACCAATGATCAGTTTTGTATAATCACTTTAACTGGCCGATCAACTTGACATATCCACACTTAATAATCAGTAACTTTTGATTTAGAGCTCATAATGACACAAATCTAATTCCCACGTTAATCTAGCTCAATTTTTTATATTGTGACAAAATTTGAGACAGAACTAGATAGACAACACGTCCAAGAAATCCAATCTATCTCAAACTGCGTGATGCCATGCGTAATGCTTCATTTACAAGC
This sequence comes from Pugionium cornutum, assembly GCA_018901935.1. NCBI lineage: Eukaryota > Viridiplantae > Streptophyta > Magnoliopsida > Brassicales > Brassicaceae > Pugionium > Pugionium cornutum. The sequence continues at coordinate 22,516,691 of CM032163.1, forward strand.
GTTTACTTAATGAGCACCAACGATCAGTTTAGAACGATGACTTTTACTAGTCGATAGACTTGACATGTATGCACTAAATCGTCCGTAACTTATGATTTAGAGTCCATAATGACACGAATCCAATGCCCATATTAAGCTGGCTAAATTTTCTATATTGTGACAAAATTTAATGCATAAATAGATACCAAAAAGTGTCCCAGTAATCCAATCTATCAAAACTGCGTGATGCCATGCATTATGCTTCATTTATAAGCTTTTAATCAATAAGCACCAACGATCAAGTAAGAATGATCATTTTAACTGGCCGATCAACTTTACATTTCCGTACTAAATCATTCGTCACTTTTGATTTAGAGCTCCGAATGACTATAATCAAATGCAAACATTAAGCTCAATTTTCTATATTTTGACAAAATTTGACCCAAAAATAGATACGACAAAGTATCGTAGTAATCCAATCTATCCAAAACTGCGTGATACTCTGCATGATGCTTCATTTATAAGCCTTTACTCAATGAGCACCAATGATCTGTTTAGAATAATTATTTTAACTCGGTGATCAACTTGACATGTACACACTAAATCGTCCGTAACTTTTGATTTAGAGCTCCGAATGACACAAATCCAATGCCCACGTTAAACTAGCTTAATTTTGTATATTGTGACAAAATTATAGACAGAAATAGAGACGACAAAGCGTCCACGTAATCCATTCTATTCCAAACTGCATGATGCCATGTAGTATGCTTCATTTTTAAGCTTTTAATCAATGAACACCAATGATCATTTTAACTAGCCGATCAATTGAAATGTTTGCACCAAATCTTACATAAATTTTCATTTATAGCTATTAATAACACAAATCTAATGCCCATGATAAGCTAGCTCAATCTTGTATATTGTGACAAAATTATAGACAAAAATAGAGATGACAAAGCGTCCAAGTAATACAATCTATCCCAAACTTCGTGATGTCATCCATTATGCTTTTTTAATCAATGAGTACCAATGATAAGTTAATAATGATCATTTTAACTTGCCGCTCAACTTGACATGTCCGCACTAAATTGTCTGTAACTTTGATTTAGACTCCGGATGACGCGTATCCAATGCCCACATTAAGCTAGCTCTATTTTCGGTATTGTGACAAAATTTGAGACAAAAACTGATATGACAAAGCGTCCAAGTATCCAATCTATCCCGAACTGCGTGATGCTCTGCATTATGCTTCATTTATAAGCCTTTCCTCAAGTATAATGATAATTTCAACTGGCCAATCAAATTGACAAATCTGCACCAAATCATCCATAACTTTTGATTTATAGTTCATAATGACACGAATAGGGTGCCCACGTTAATCTACTTGAATTTGCTATAATGTGTCAAATTTGAGAGAAAAATAGATACGAGAAAGCATCCAAGTAATCAAATCTATCCCAAACTGCGTGATGCCATGCATTATTCTTCATTTATAAGATTTTTCTCAATGAGCACCAAGGATCAGTTTAGAATGATCATTTTCTGCACTAAATCATATGTAACTTTTGATTTAGAGCTTAGAATGACACAAATCCAATGCCCATATTAAGCTAGATCAATTTTTTATATTGTGATAAAATTTAAGACTAAAATTTCTTCGGGAAGTCCTCCAAGTAATCAAATCTATCCAAAACTACGTGATGTCATGCGTTATGCTTCATTTATAAGCTTTTACTCGTTTACCACCAATGATCAGTTTAGAATGATCAATTTAAGTAGTTCATCAACTTGACATGTCTACACCGAATCGTCCATATGTTTAATTTATTGCTCATAATGACACGAATCCAATGCATACGTTAAGCTAGCATAGTTTTGAATATTGTGACAAATTATAGAAAAAAAGAGAGACAACAAAGGTTCCAAGTAATCCAATCTATCCCAAACTGCGTGATGCCATGCATTATGCTTCATTTATAATCTTTTAATCAATAAACACCAATGATCAGTTAAGAATGATCATTTTAACTGGCCGATCAACTTGACATGTCCGCACTAAATCATTCGTAACTTTTGATTAAGAGCTCCGAATGACGTGAATCTAATGCCAACATTAAGCTAGCTCAATTTTCTATATTGTGACAAAATTTGAGACAAAAAATAGATACACCAGAGTGTTGTAGTAATTAAATTTATCTAAAAATGGGTGGTACTCTACATGGTTCTTCATTTATAAGCCTATACTCAATGAGCACCAATGATTAGTTTAGAATGATCATTTTAACTGGCTGATAAACTTGACATGTCCGCACTAAATCATCCGTAACTTTTGATTTAGAGCTCCGAATGACACAAATCCGATGCCCACGTTAAACTAGCTTAATTTTGTATATTGTGACAAAATTATAAACAAAAATAGAGACGAAAAAGCGTCCACGTAATCCATTCTATTCCAAACTGCATGATGCCATGTTTTATGCTTCATTTTTAAGCTTTTAATCAATGAACACCAATGATCATTTTAACTATCCGATCAATTGGACATGTTTGCACCAAATCTTACATAAATTTTCATTTATAGCTATTAATAACACAAATCTAATGCCCATGATAAGCTAGCTCAATCTTGTATATTGTGACAAAATTATAGACAAAAATAGAGATGACAAAGCGTCCAAGTAATACAATCTATCCCAAACTTCGTGATGTCATCCATTATGCTTTTTTAATCAATGAGTACCAATGATAAGTTAATAATGATCATTTTAACTTGCCGATCAACTTGACATGTCCGCACTAAATTGTCTGTAACTTTGATTTAGACTCCGGATGACGCGTATCCAATGCCCACATTAAGCTAGCTCTATTTTCGGTATTGTGACAAAATTTGAGACAAAAACTGATATGACAAAGCGTCCAAGTATCCCATCTATCCCGAACTGCGTGATGCTCTGCATTATGCTTCATTTATAAGCCTTTCCTCAAGTATAATGATAATTTCAACTGGCCAATCAAATTGACAAATCTGCACCAAATCATCCATAACTTTTGATTTATAGTTCATAATGACACGAATAGGGTGCCAACGTTAATCTACTTGAATTTGCTATAATGTGTCAAATTTGAGAGAAAAATAGATACGAGAAAGCATCCAAGTAATCAAATCTATCCCAAACTGCGTGATGCCATGCATTATTCTTCATTTATAAGATTTTTCTCAATGAGCACCAAGGATCAGTTTAGAATGATCATTTTCTGCACTAAATCATATGTAACTTTTGATTTAGAGCTTAGAATGACACAAATCCAATGCCCATATTAAGCTAGATCAATTTTTTATATTGTGATAAAATTTAAGACTAAAATTTCTTCGGGAAGTCCTCCAAGTAATCAAATCTATCCAAAACTACGTGATGTCATGCGTTATGCTTCATTTATAAGCTTTTACTCGTTTACCACCAATGATCAGTTTAGAATGATCAATTTAAGTAGTTCATCAACTTGACATGTCTACACCGAATCGTCCATATGTTTAATTTATTGCTCATAATGACACGAATCCAATGCATACGTTAAGCTAGCATAGTTTTGAATATTGTGACAAATTATAGAAAAAAAGAGAGACAACAAAGCTTCCAAGTAATCAATCTATCCCAAACTGCGTGATGCCATGCATTATGCTTCATTTATAATCTTTTAATCAATAAACACCAATGATCAGTTAAGAATGATCATTTTAACTGGCCGATCAACTTGACATGTCCGCACTAAATCATTCGTAACTTTTGATTAAGAGCTCCGAATGACGTGAATCCAATGCCAACATTAAGCTAGCTCAATTTTCTATATTGTGACAAAATTTGAGACAAAAAATAGATACACCAGAGTGTTGTAGTAATTAAATTTATCTAAAAATGGGTGGTACTCTACATGGTTCTTCATTTATAAGCCTATACTCAATGAGCACCAATGATTAGTTTAGAATGATCATTTTAACTGGCTGATAAACTTGACATGTCCGCACTAAATCATCCGTAACTTTTGATTTAGAGCTCCGAATGACACAAATCCAATGCCCACGTTAAACTAGCTTAATTTTGTATATTGTGACAAAATTATAAACAAAAATAGAGACGACAAAGCGTCCACGTAATCCATTCTATTCCAAACTGCATGATGCCATGTTTTATGCTTCATTTTTAAGCTTTTAATCAATGAACACCAATGATCATTTTAACTAGCCGATCAATTGGACATGTTTGCACCAAATCTTACATAAATTTTCATTTATAGCTATTAATAACACAAATCTAATGCCCATGATAAGCTAGCTCAATCTTGTATATTGTGACAAAATTATAGACAAAAATAGAGATGACAAAGCATCCAAGTAATACAATCTATCCCAAACTTCGTGATGTCATCCATTATGCTTTTTTAATCAATGAGTACCAATGATAAGTTAATAATGATCATTTTAACTTGCCGATCAACTTGACATGTCCGCACTAAATTGTCTGTAACTTTGATTTAGACTCCGGATGACGCGTATCCAATGCCCACATTAAGCTAGCTCTATTTTGGTATTGTGACAAAATTTGAGACAAAAACTGATACGACAAAGCATCCAAGTATCCAATCGATCCCGAACTGCGTGATGCTCTGCATTATGCTTCATTTATAAGCCTTTCCTCAATAAGCACCAATGATCAGTGTATAATGATAATTTCAACTGGCCAATCAAATTAACATATCTGCACCAAATCATCCATAACTTTTGATTCATAGCTCATAATGACACGAATAGGGTGCCCATGTTAATCTACTTGAATTTGCTATAATGTGTCAAGTTTGAGAGAAAAATAGATACTAGAAAGCATCCAAGTAATCAAATCTATCCCAAACTGCGTGATGCCATGCATTATTCTTCATTTATAAGATTTTTCTCAATGAGCACCAAGGATCAGTTTAGAATGATCATTTTCTGCACTAAATCATCTGTAACTTTTGATTTAGAGCTTAGAATGACACAAATCCAATGCCCATGTTAAGCTAGATCAATTTTTTATATTGTGATGAAATTTAAGACTAAAATTTCTTCGGCAAGTCCTCCAAGTAATCAAATCTATCCAAAACTACGTGATGTCATGCGTTATGCTTCATTTATAAGCTTTTACTCGTTGACCACCAATGATCAGTTTATAATGATCAATTTAGCAAGTTGATCAACTTGACATGTCTACACCAAATCATCCATAAGTTTAATTTATTGCTCATAATGACACGAATCCAATGCATACGTTAAGCTAGCATAGTTTTGAATATTGTGACAAATTATAGAAAAAAAGAGAGACGACAAAGCTTCCAAGTAATCCAATCTATCCCAAACTGCGTGATGCCATGCATTATGCTTCATTTATAATCTTTTAATCAATAAGCACCAATGATCAGTTAAGAATGATCATTTTAACTGGGCGATCAACTTGACATGTCCGCACTAAATCATTCGTAACTTTTGATTAAGAGCTCCGAATGACGCGAATCAAATGCCAACATTAAGCTAGCCTAATTTTATATATTGTGACAAAATTTGAGACAAAAAATAGATACACCAGAGCGTTGTAGTAATTAAATTTATCCAAAATTGGGTGATACTCTACATGATTCTTCATTTATAAGCCTATACTCAATGAACACCAATGATTAGTTTAGAATTATCATTTTAACTGGCTGATTAACTTGATATGTCCGCACTAAATCATCCGTAACTTTTGATTTAGAGCTCCGAATGACACAAATCCAATGGCCACGCTAAGCTAGCTTAATTTTGTATATTGTGACAAAATTATAGGCAGAAAGAAATATAGACAACAAAGCGTCCAAGTAATCCAATCTATCGCAAACTACGCGATGCCATTTATTATGATTCATTTATAAGCTTTTAATCAATGAGCACCAATGATCAGTTCAGAATAATCATTTTAACTGGACGATCAACTTGACATGTCCCCACTAAATCTTCTGTAACTTTTGATTTACAGCTCAGAATGATGTGAATTCAATGCCCACGTTAAGCTAGCTCAATTTTCTTTATTGAGAAAAATATTAGACATAATATATACGACAAAGCGCCCAAGTAATCCAATCTACCCCGAACTGTGTGGTGCCATGCATTATCCTTCATTTAAAAGCTTTTACTCAATGAGCACCAATGATCAATTAAAAATGATCATTTGAACTGGCCGATTAACTTGACATGTCCGCACTAAATCGTCTGTAACTTTTGGTTTAGAGTCAGAATGACACGAATCCAATGCCCATGATAAGCTAGCTCAATTTTGTATATTGTGACAAAATTTGAGACATATATAGATACGAAAAAGCGTCCAAGTAATCCAATCTAGCCAAAAATATGTGATGCTAGGCATTATGCGTCATTTATAAGCCTTTACTCAATGAGCACCAATGATCACTTTTGTATAATCACTACAACTGGCCGATCAACTTAACATATCCGCACTAAATCGTCAGTAACTTTTGATTTAGAGCTCATAATGACACAAATCTAATTCCCAAGTTAATCTAGCTCAATTTTTTATATTGTGACAAAATTTGAGACACAACTAGATACGACAAAACATCCAAGAAATCCAATCTATCCCAAACTACGTGATGCCATGCATATTGCTTCATTTACAAGCATTTACTTAATGAGCACCAACGATTAGTTTAGAATGATCACTTTAACTGGTCGATTGATTTGACATGTCTGCACTAAATCGTCCGTAACTTATGATTTAGAGTCCATAATGAGACGAATCCAATGCCCATATTAAGCTGGCTAAATTTTCTATATTGTGACAAAATTTGATGCATAAATAGATACCAAAAAGCGTCCCAGTAATCCAATCTATCAAAACTGCGTGATGCCATGCATTATGCTTCATTTATAAGCTTTTAATCAATAAGCACCAACGATCAGTTAAGAATGATCATTTTAACTGGCTGATCAACTTTACATGTCCGTACTAAATCATTCGTCACTTTTGATTTAGAGCTCTGAATGACTCGAATCCAATGCCAACATTAAGCTCAATTTTCTATATTTTGACAAAATTTGAGCCAAAAATAGATATGACAAAGCATCGTAGTAATCCAATCTATCCAAAACTGCGTGATACTCTGCATGATGCTTCATTTATAAGCCTTTACTCAAATCTGTTTAGAATGATTATTTTAACTCGGTGATCAACTTGACATGTCCACACTAAATCGTTTGTAACTTTTGATTGAGAGCTCCGAATGACACAAATCCAATGCCCACGTTAATCTAGCTTAAGTTTGTATATTGTTACAAAATTATAGACAGAAATAGAGACGAGAAAGCATCCAAGTAATCCAATCTATTCCAAACTGCATGATGTCATGTATTATGCTTCATTTATAAACTTTTAATCAATGAACACCAATGATCATTTTAACAAGCCGTTCAATTCGACATGTCTGCACCAAATCTTCCATAAATATTGATTTATAGCTCATAATAACACAAATCCAATGCCCATGATAGGCTAGCTCAATCTTGTATACTGTGACAAAATTATGGACAAAAATAGAGACGACAAAGCGTCCAAGTAATACAATCTATCCCAAACTTCGTGATGTCATCCATTATGCTTTTTTAATCAATGAGCACCAATGATAAGTTAATAATGATCATTTTAACTTGCCGGTCAACTTGACATGTTCGCACTAAATTGTCTGTAAATTTGATTTAGACTCCGAATGACGCGAATCCAATGCCCACATTAAGCTAGCTCTATTTTCTGTACTGTGACAAAATTTGAGACAAAAACTGATACGACAAAGCGTCCAACTAATCCAATCTATCCCGAACTGCGTGATGCTCTGCAATATGCTTCATTTATAAGCCTTTCCTCAATAAGCACCAATGATCACTGTATAATGATAATTTCAACTGGTCGATCAAATTGACATATCTGCACCAAATCATCCATAACTTTTGATTTATAGCTCATAATGACACGAATCACGTGCCCACGTTAATCTAGTTGAATTTGCTATGATGTGTCAAATTTGAGCTTAGAATAACATAAATCCAATGCCCATGTTAAGCTAGATCAATTTTCTATATTGTGATAAAATTTAAGACTAAAATTTCTTCGACAAGTCCTCCAAGTAATCAAATCTATCCAAAAGTACGTGATGTCATGCGTTATGTTTCATTTATAAGCCTTTACTCAATCAACACCAATAATCAGTTTAGAATGATCAATTCAACTAGTCGATCAAATTGACATGTCTGCACCAAATCGTCCATAAGTTTTTATTTATTGCTCATAATGACACGAATCCAATGCACACGTTAAGCTAGCTTAGTTTTGAATATTGTGACAAATTATAGAAAAAAATAGAGACGACAAAGCTTCCAAGTAATCCAATCTATCCCAAACTGCGTGATGTCATTTATTATGCTTCATTTATAAGCTTTTAATCAATGAGCACCAATGATCAGTTTAGAATGATCATTTTAACTAGCCGATCAACTTGACATGTCCGCACTAAATCATTCGTAACATTTGATTAAGAGCTCCGAATGACGTGAATCCAATGCCAACATTAAGCTAGCTCAATTTTCTATATTGTGACAAAATTTGAGACAAAAATAGATACGCCAAAGCGTTGTAGTTATCAAATCTATCCAAAACGGTGTGATACTCTACATGATTCTTCATTTATAAGCCTATACTCAATGAGCACCAATGATTAGTTTAGAATGATCATTTTAACTGGCTGATAAACTTGATATGTCCACACTAAATCGTCCGTTACTTTTGATTTAGAGCTCGGAATGACACAAATCCAATGGCCACGCTAAGCTAGCTTAATTTTTTATATTGTGACAAATTTATAGACAGAAATAGAGACGACAAAGCATCCAAGTAATCCAATCTATCCAAAACTGTGCAATGCCATTTATTATGCTTCATTTATAAGCTTTTAATGAATGAGCACCAATGATCAGAGACCGAATGATCATTTTAACTCGACATGTCCGCACTAAATCTTCTGAAACTTTTGTTTTAGAGCTCAGAATGATGTGAATTCAATGCCCACGTTAAACTAGCTCAATTTTCTTTATTGGGACAAAATTTGAGACAGAAATAGATACGACAAAGCGCTCAAGTAATTCAATCTATCCCGAACAGTGTGGTGCCATGCATTATTCTTCATTTATAAGCTTTTACTCAATGAGCCCCAATGATCAGTTTAGAATGATCATTTTAACTGGTCGATCAAGTTTACATGTCAGCACTAAATTGTATGTAACTTTTGAATTAGAGCTTAGAATGAGACGAATCCAATGCCCACGTTAAGCTAGCTCAATTTTATATATTATGATAAATAATAAGACTAAAATTGCTTCGACAAGTCCTTCAAGTAATCAAATCTATCTAAAACTATGTAATGTCATGCATTAAGCTTCATTTATAAGCCTTTACTCAATGAGCACCAATTATCAGTTTAGAATGCTCCTTTTAACTAGCCGATCAACTTAAAATGTCTGCACTAAATCTTCCATAACTTTGATGTATAGGTCATATTGACACGAATCCAATGCCCACGTTAAGCTAGCATAATTTCAATATTGTGACAAAATTTTAGACAGAAATAGATACGAAAAAGCATTCAAGTAATACAATGTACCCAAAAATACATGATGCCAGGCGTTATGCTTCATTTATAAGCCTTTACTCAATCAGCACCAATGATCAGTTAAGAATAATCACTTTAACAGGCCGATCAACTTGACATGTCCGCACTAAACCATCCGTAACTTTTATTTAGATCTCAGAATGACACTAATCCATTGCTGACGTTAAGCTAGCTCAATTTTTTTATATTGTGACAAAATTTGAGATAGAATTAGATACGACAAAACATACATATAATCTAATCTATCCCAAACTACGTGATGCCATGCTTCATGCTTCATTTATAAGCATTTACTTAATGAGCACCAATGATCAGTTTAGAATGATCACTTTAACATGTCGATCAACTTGATATGTCCACACTAAATCATCCATAACTTATGATTTATAGCCAAGAATGATACGAATTCAATACCCACGTTAACTGGCTCAATTTTCTATATTGTGACAAAATTTCAGATAGAAATAGATACGCAAAAGCATCCGAGAAATCTAATCTATCCCGAACTGCATAATGTCATGCATTACGCTTTATTTATTAGCCTTGAGATGTCCTCACTAAATCGTATGAACTTTGATTTAGAACTCAGAATGACACGAATCCAATGCCCACATTAAGCTAGCTCAATTTTCTATGTTCTGACAAAACTTCAGATAGAAATAGAGACGATAGATCGTCCAAGTAATCCAGTCTATTCTAGACTGCGTGATACCATGCATTATGCTTCATTTATAAGCTTTTAATCAGTGACCACCAATGATTAGTTAAGCATTATCATTATAACTAGATGATCAACTTGACATGTCTACAGTAAATCATCCGTAATTTTTGATTTGGAGCTCTTAATGACATGATTCTAATGCCCACGTTAAGCGAGCTCAATTTTCTATATTGTGACAAAAGTTGAGACTGAAAACATATGACAAAGCGTACAAATAATCCAATCTATCACCAACTGCATGATGCCATGCATTATTCTTTATTTATAAGCTTTTACTGAATGAGCACCACTGATCAGTTGAGAATGATCATTTTAACTGGCCAATAACCTTGATATTTCTGCACCAAATCATTTGAAACATTTGATTTAAAGCTCCGAATGACACGAATCCAGTGCCCATGATAGGCAAACTCAATTTTATATATTGTGATAATAAGATTAAACTTGATTCGACAAGTCCTCCAAGTAATCAAATCTATCCAAAACTATGTGATGTCATGCATTATGCTTCATTTATAAGCCTTTACTCAATGAGCACCAATGATCAGTTTAGAATGATCATTTTAACTAACCGAGCAACTTGACAAGTTTGCACCACATCGTCTATAAGTTTTAATTTATAGCTCATAATGACACGAATCCAATGCCCATGTTAAGCTAGCTTAATTTTTTATATTGTGACAAAATTTAGATAGAAATAAAGACGACAAAGCATCCAAGTAATACAACCTATCCCAAACTACGTGATGTCATGCATTATGCTTCATTTATAAGCTTTTAATCAATGAGCTCCAATGATCAGTTAAGAATGATAATTTTAACTGACCGATCAACTTGACATGTCTGCAATAACTCGTCCTTAACTTATGATTTAGAGCTCAGAATGATACAAATTCAATATCCACGTTAAGCTAGCTCAATTTTCTATATTTTGAAAAAAATTATAGACAAAGATAGAGACGACAAAGCGTCCAAGTAATTCAATCTGATCTATCAATTTTAACCGGCCTATCAATTTGACATGTCTTCAGTAAATCATCTGTAACTTTTGATTTATAACTCAAAATGACAAGAATCCAAAGCCCACATTAAGATAGTTCAATTTTCTATATTGAGGCAAAATGTGAGACCGAAATAGATACGTCAAAGTGTCCAAGTAATCCATTCCATCCCAAACTGATAGATATCGTGGATTATGCTTAATTTATAAGTCCTTACTTAATGAGCACCAATGATCAAATTCGAATGATCAATTTAACTGGCCGATCAACTTGATAAGTTTGCACTAAATCGTTTGTAACTTTTGATTTACAGTTCAGAATGACATGAATCCAATGCCCACGTTGAGCTAGCTCAATTTTCTATATGGAGACAAAATTTGATACAAAAATAGATACGAGAAAGTGTACAAGTATTCCTACCTATCTCAAACTGCGTGATGTCATGCATTATGCTTCATTTACAAGCATTTACTCGATGAGAACCAATGATCAGTTTAAAATGATCATATTAACTGGCCGATCAACTTGAAATGTCCACACAAAATCGTTCGTAAGTTTTTATTTAGAGTGCAGAATTACATGAATCCAATGCCCACGTTAAGCTGGCTCAATTTTCTTTATTTTGACAAAAGTTGCAGAAACATATACGATAAGCGTCCAAGTAATCTAGTCTATCCTAAACTGTGTGATACCATGCATTATTCTTCATTTATAAGCTTTTACTCAATGAGCACCAATGATCAGTTTAGAATGATCATTTAACTGGCCGATCAACTTAACATGTAAGCACTAAATCGTTCGTAAGTTTTTACTTATAGCTTAGAATGAGACGAATCCAATGCACATGTTAAGTTAGTTCAACTTTCTATATTGTGACAAAATTTATAACATAACTAGATATGACAAAGCGTCCAAGTAATGCAATCTATCCAAAACTGCGTGATGCCATTCATTCTGCTTCATTTATAAGCCTTTACTCAATGAGCACCACTGATTAGTTTCGGACATTTATAACATAACTAGATATGATAAGCCTTTACTCAATGAGCCTTCATTTCTAACATAACTAGATATGATAAGCCTTTACTCAATGAGCACCACTGATTAGTTAGTTCAATTTTTGATTCTGTGACAAAATTTGAGACAGAAATATATACGACAAGCATCCAAGTAGTCCAGTCTATCCTAAACTGTGTGATGACATGCATTATTCTTCATTTATTATCTTTTACTCAATGAACACTAACGATCAATTTAGAATGATCACTTTAACTGGCCGATCAGTTTGCATGCCTGCCAAAATGGTCCGTAAATTTTGATTTAGAGTTCAGAACGACACGAATCCCGCCCATGTTAAGCTAGTTCAATTCTTTATATTGTGAGAAAATTTGAGGCAAAACTAGATACGACAAAGCGTCCAAGCAATCAAATCTATCCAAAACTATGTGATCCCACGCATTATGCTTCATTTATAAGCCTTTACTCAATGAGCACCAATGATCAGTTTAGAATAATTATATTAACTTGCTGATAAAATTGTCATTTACGCACTAAATCGGCCGTAACTTTCAATTTAGAGCTCAAAATGATATGAATCTAATGCTCACGTTACGATACCTCAATTTTCTATATTTTGACAAAATTTCAGATAGAAATAGAAAAGTCCAAGTAATCAAATCAATCGTAAACTGCGTGATGCCATGCATTATGCTTCATTTATAAACCTTTACTTAATAAGCACTAATGATCAGTTTAGAATGATCACTTTAACTGGCCGATCAACTTGACATGTACGCACTAAATCGTCCGTAACTTTTTATTTATAGCTCTGAATGACACGAATCCAATGCCCACGTTAAGCTAGCTCAATTTTCTATATTGTGACAAAATTTGAGACATAAATATATATGAAAAGCATCCAAGTAATCCAGTCTATCCTAAACTGTGTGATGACATGCATTATTCTTCATTTATTATCTTTTACTCAATGAACACTAACGATCAATTTAGAATGATCACTTTAATTGGCCGATCAACTAGACATATCTGCACAAAATGGTCCGTAAGTTTTGATTTAGAGCTCAGAATTACACGAATCCAATGCACACGTTAAGATAGTTCAATTTTTTATATTGTGAAAAAATTTGAGACAGAACTAGATACGAAAAAGAGTCCAAGAAATCAAATCTATCCAAAACTACGTGATGCCATGCATTATGCTTCATTTATAGGCCTTTAGTCAGTGAGCACCAATGATCAGTTTAGAATAATTATATTAACTTGCCGATCAAATTTACATTTCTGCACTTAATCAGCCGTAACTTCCAATATAGAGCGCAAAATGATATGAATCCAATGCCCACGTTAAGCTACCTCAATTTTCTATATTTTGACAAAACTTGAGATAGAAATAGAGACGTCCAAGTAATCAAAACTATCGTAAACTACGTGATGCCATGCATTATGCTTCATTTATAAAGCTTTACTTTATTACCACCAATGATAAGTTTAGAATGATCACTTTACAGGCCGATAAACTTGACATGTCCGCAATAAATCGTCCGAAACTTTTGATTTAGAGCTCAGAATGACACGAATCCAATGCTTACGTTAAGCTAGCTAAATTATATATCTTGTAACAAAATTTGAGACAAAAATAGATTCAAAAAAGCGTCCAACTAGCATAATCTATCTAAACGTATGTGAGGCCATGCATTATGCTTCATCTATATGCCTTTACTCAATGAGCACCAATTATCAGTTTAGAATGATCAGTTTAATGGGCAGATCAACTAGACATGTCCACACTAAATCGTCCGTAAATTTTGATTTAGATCTCATAATGACACAAATCTGATGCCCACGTTAAGCTATGTCAATTTTCTATATTGTGACAAAATTTGAGACAAAAAAAGATACGAAAAAAAGTCCTAGTAATCCAGTCTATCCAAAACTGCATGATGCCAAGCATTATTTTTCATTTATATACTTTTACTCAATGAGCACCAATGATCAGTTTAGAATGATCATTTTAACTGGTCGATCAACTTGATATGCCGCACTAAATCATCTGTAACTTTTGATTTATATACCAGAATGACACGAATCCAATGCCCACATTAAGCTAGTTCAATTTTCTATATTTTGACAAACTTTGAGACAAAACTAGTTACAAAAAAGCATCCAAGTAATCAAATCTATCCAAAATTTCGTGATTCCATACATTTTAGTTCATTTATAAGCCTTAACTCAATTAGCACCAATGATCTGTTTAGAATAACTATATTAACTAGCTGATCAACTTGAAATGTCCACACTAAATCATCCATCCCTTTTGATTTAGAGCATAGAATGACACAAATCCAATGCCCACGTTAAGCTAGCTCAATTTTGTATATTTTGACAAAACTTGAGAAAAAATAGAGACGACAAAGTGTCCAAGTAATCAAATCTTTCCCAAACTACACGATGTCATGCTTTATGCTTCATTTATAAGCCTTTATTTAATGAGCACTAATGATCAGTTTAAAATGATAAATTTTATTGGTGATCATCTCGACATGTCTGCACGAAATCATCCAAAACTTTTGATTTAGAGCTCACAATGACACGAATCCAATGCCCAAGTTAAGCTAAATCAACTTTCAATATTATGACAAAATTTGAGATAGAAATAGATACGACAAATTGTCCAAGTAATCTAGTCTATCCTAAACTGCGTGATGCCATGCATTATTCTTTATTTATAAGCTTTTACTCAATGAGCACCAATGATCCGTTTAGAATGATCCTTTTAACAGGCCGATCAACTTGACATATCTGCACGAAATGGTCCATAACTTTTGATTTAGAGCTTAGAATGATACAAGTCCAATGCCCACGTTAAGCTAGTTCAATTTTTTATATTGTGAAAAATTTGAGACAAAACTAGATACGACAAAGCGTCCAACTAATCAAATCTATCTAAAACTGCGTGATGCCATGCATTATGCTTCATTTACAAGACTTTACCTAATGTGCACCAATGATTAGTTTAGAATAATAATATTAACTGGCTGATCAACTTGACATGTCCACACTAAATCGTCCGTAACTTTCGATTTAGAGCTCAGAATGACACAAATCCAATACTTATGTTAAACTAGCTCAATTTTCAATATTGTGACAAAATTTGAGACAGAAATATATACAACAAAGCTTCCAAGTAATCCAGTCTATCCTAAACTGCATGATTTCATGCATTATTCTTCATTTATTATCTTTTACTCAAGCACCAATGATCAATTTGAAATGTTCCATTTAGAATGATCACTTCAACTGGCCGATCAACTTGACATATCTACACTAAATTGTCTGTAATTTTTGATTTACAGCTCAGAATAACACGAATCCAATGCCCACGTAAAAATAGTTCAATTCTCTATATTTTGACAAAATATGAGACAAAGCTAGATACGACAAAAAGTCCAAGTAATCAAATCTATCCAATACTGCGTGATGCCATGCATTATGCTTCATTTATACGCCTTTACTTAGTGAGCACCAATTATCAGTTTAGAATAACTATATTAACTGGCCGATAACCTTGACATGTCTGCACTAAATGGTGCGTGACTTTTGATTTAGAGCCCAGAACGATACGAAGCAAATGCCCACGTTAAACTAGCTCAATTTTCTATATTTTGAAAAAAATTAGAAGAGAACAAGAGAAGACAATGTGTCCAAGTAATCGAATATATCCCAAACTACATGATGTCATGCTTTATGCTTCATTTATAAGCCTTTACTTAATAAGCACCAATTATCAGTTTAGAATGATCACTTAACTGGCCGATCGACTTGACATGTCCGTACTTAATCTCCCGTAAATTTTGATTTAGAGTTCACAATGACACGAATCCAATATCCACGTTAATCTAGCTCAAATTTCTATATTTTGAAAAAAATTGAGACATAAATGGAGACGAGAAGGCATCCAAGTAATCCAATCTATCGCAAATTGCGTGATGCCACGCTTTATGCTTCATTTGTAAACCTTTACTCAATGAGCACAAGTGATCAGTTTAGAATGATCTCTTTAACTGGCTGATCAACTTGACATGTACGCACTAAATCGTAAATAACTTTTGATGTAGAGCTTTGAAACACACCAATCCAGTGTGCACGTTAAGCTAGATCATTTTCTATATTGTAACAAAATTAAAGAAACAACTCGATACGACAAAGCGTCCAAGTAATCCAATTTATCCCAAACCGCATGATGCCATGCATTATGCTTCATTTATAAGCGTTTCCACAATGTGTACCAATGATGAGTTAGAATAATCATATTATCTAGCCGATCCACTTGACATGTCCACAAAAAAGCATCTGTAAATTTTGATGTAGAGCTCACAAAGACACGAATCTAATGCCCACGTTAAGCTTGCTCAATTTTCTATCTTGGAACATATTTCTAGATATAAATAGATACGACAAACCATCTAGGTAATCCAATCCTTCCCAAACTGCGTGATGCCATGCATTATTTTTCATTTATAAGCTTTTACTCAATGAGCACCAGTGATCAGTTCAGAATGATCATTTTAACTTGCCGATCAACTTGTTATGTCTGCACTAAATCGTCCATCACTTTTGATTTATAGCTCAGAATGACACGAATCCAATGCCCACATTAAGCTAGCTCAATTTTCTATACTGTACCAAAATTTGAGACAGAAATAGATACGACAAAGCGTCCAAGTAATCCAATCCATCCAAAATTGTGTGATGCTATGCATTATGCTTCATTTATAGGCATTTACGCAATCAGCACCAATGATCATTTTAGAATGATCACTTTAACTGGTCGATCAACTTTACATGGACGCACTAAATCGTCCGTAACTTTTGATTTATAACTCAGAATGACACGAAGCAAATGCCGATTTTAAGCTAGCTCAATTGTCTATATTGCAACAAAAACTTGAGACAGAAATAAAAACGACAAAGCATCCAAGTAATTCTATCCTTCCCAAACTGTGTGATGCCATGCATTATTTTTCATTTTTAAGCTTTTACTCAATGAGTACCAATGATCAGTTTAGAATAATCATATTAACTGGCCGATCAACTTGAGATGTCCACACTAAATCGTCTGTAACTTTTGATTTATAGCTCAGAATGACACGAATCCAATGCACACGTTAATCAATCTCAATTTTCTATCTTTTTGACAAAATTTATGAGAGAAATATAGATGACAAGGCGTCCAAGTAATATAATCTATCCAAACTACTTGATTCCATGCTTTATGCCTCAGTTATAAGCCTTACTTAATGAGCACCAATGATCAGTTTAGAATGATCAATTCAACTCGCCGATCAACTTGACATGTCCATACTAAATCGTCCGTAGCTTTTGATTTAGAGCTCATAAACACACGAATCCAATGACCACGTTAAGTTAGCTCAATTTTCTATAGTGTATAAAAATCTGAGAGAAATATAGATACGACAAAGCATCCAAGTAATCCAATCTATCCAAAACTGTGAGATGCCATGCATTATGCCTCATTTATAAGCCTTTACTCAATCAGCACCAATGAATAGTTTAGAATGATCACTTTAACTGATCAACTTGACATGTCTGCACTAAATCATCCGTAACTTTTGATTTCGAACTCAGAATTACCCGAATCAAATGCCGACGTTAAACTAGCTCAATTTTCTATATTGGGAAACAATTTGAGACATCAATAGATACGACAAAGCATCTTAGTAATCTAAACCTTCCCAAACTGTGGGATGTCATCAATATTTTTCATTTATAAGTTTTTACTCAATGAGCACCAATGATCAGTTTATAATGATAATTTTAACTGGCCGATAAACTTGACATGTCTACACTAAATCGTCCATAACTTTTGATTTGCAGCTTAGAATGAATTGAATCCAATGCCCACATTAAGCTAGTTCAATTTTCAATATTGTGACAAAATTTGAAACAGAACTAGATACGACAATGCGTCCAAGTAATCCAATCTATCCCAAACTACGTGATGCCATGCTTTATGCCTCATTTATAAGCCTTTACTTAATGCGCCCCAATGATCAGTTTGTAATGATCATTTTAACTCGCCAATCAACTTGAGATGCCCGCACTAAATTGTCCATAACTTTTGATTTATAACTCAGAAAATAAGAATCCATTGCCCACGTTAAGCTAGATCAATTTTCTATAATGTAACAAAATATGAGGCAGAAATAGATATGACAGAGCGTCCAAGTAATCCAATCTATCCATAACTGTGTGATGCCATGCATTATGCTCCATTTATAAGCGTTTACTCAATGAGCACCAATGATCAGTTTTGAATGATAACTTTAATTAGCCGATCAACTTGACATGTACGCACTAAATCATCCGTAACTTTTGATTTAGAGCTTAGAATGACGCGAATCCAATGTCCGCTTTAAGCTAGCTAAATTTTTGATATTGTGATAAAATTAGAGACATAAATAGATACGACAAAACTACCAGGTAATCCAGTCAATCCCAAGCTGCGTGATGCCATGCATTATTCTTCATTTATAAGCTTTTACTCAATGAGCACCAACGATTAGTTTAGAATGATCATTTTAACTGGCCGATCAACTTGTCATGTCTCCACTAAATCATCCATAACTTTTGATTTATAGCTCATGATAACAAAAATCGAATGCCCACATTATGCTAGTTCAATTTTCTGTGTTGTTACAAAATTTGTAACGAAACTAGATACGACAAAGTGTCCAAGTAATCCAATATTTCCCAAACTGCATGATGACATGCTTTATGTCTCATTTATAAGCCTTTACTTAATGAGCACCAATGATCATTTTAGAATGATCATTTTAACTCGCCGATCAACTTGACATGTGCGCACTAACTCATCCGTAACTTTGGATTTAGAGATTAGAAACACACGAATCCAATGCCCATTTTAAGCTACCTCAATTTTCTATACTGTAAGAAAATTTGAGACATAAATAGATATGAAAAAGCGTCCAAGTAATCCAGTCCATCCCAAACTGCGCTATGCCATGCATTATTCTTCATTTATAAGCTTTTACTCAATGAGTACATACGATCAATTTAGAATGATCGTTTTAACTAGCCAATCAACTTGACATGTATGATTTATATCGTCCATAACTTCTGAATTATAGGTCAGAATGACACGAATCAATTGCCCACATTAAGCTAGTTAATTTTTCTATATTGTGACAAAATTTGAGACATAACTAGATACAACAAAGCGTCCAAGTAATCCAATCTATCAGGAATTGCGTGATGCCATGCTTTATGCCTTATTTATAAGCCTTTACTTAATGAGCCCCAATGATCACTTTAGAATGATCATTTTAACTTGCCGATCAACTTGACATTCCCCCACTAAATAGTATGTAACTTTCGATTTAGAGCTAAGAAAACACGAATCCAATGCCACATTAAGCTAGCTCAATTTTCCATATTGTGAAAATAGTTGAGAAATAAATAGATATGAAAAGCATTCAAATAATCTAGTCCATACCAAACTGCGTGATGCCATGCATTATTCTTCATTTATAAGCGTTTACTCAATGAGCACCAATGATCAGTTTATAATGATCATTTTAACTGGCCGATCAACTTGACATGTATGCACTAAATCGTCCATAACTTTTAATTTATTGCTCAGAATGACACGAATCCAATGCCCGTATTAAGCTAGTTCAATTTTCTATAGTGTCACAAATTTGAAACAGAACTTGATACAAGAATGCATCGAAGTAATCCAGTCTATCCCAAACTGCGTGATGCCATGTTTTATGCCTCTTTTATAAGCCCTTACTTAATGAGCACCAATGATCAGTTTAGAATGATCGTTTTAACTCGCCGATCAACTTGACATGCCCGCACTAAATCGTCTGTAACTATTGATTTAGAGCTCAGAAAAGATGAATCCAATACCCATGTTAAGCTAGCTCAATTTTCTATAGCGTATAAAATTTTGAGAAAGAAATAGATATGAAAAAGCATCCAATTAATCCAATCTATTCAAAACTGTGTGATGCCATGCATTATATTCCATTTATAACCATTTACTTAATGATCACTTTAACTGGCCGATCAATTTGACATGTACGCACTAAATCGTCTGTAACTTTTAATTTAGAGCTCAGAATGACATGAATCTAATGCCCACGTTAAGCTAGCTCAATTTTCTATATTGTGACAATATTGGAGAAATAAATAGATATGGCAAAGCGTTCAAATAATCCAGTCCATCCCAAACTGCGTGATGCCAAGCATAATTCTTCATTTATAACCGTTTACTCAATGAGCACCAATGATTAGTTTGGAATGATCATTTTAACAGGCCGATCAACTTGACATGTCTACACCAAGTCGTCCATAACTTTTGATTTGTACCTTAGAATGAAACTAATCCAATGCCCACATTAAGCTAGTTCTATTTTCTATATTGTGACAAAATTTGAAACAGAACTAGAAACGACAATCCGTCCAAGTAATCCAATTAATCCCAAAATGTGTGATGCTATGCTTTATGCCTCATTTACAAGCATTTACTTAATGAGCAGCAATAATCAGTTTAGAATAATCATTTTAACTTGCCGATCAATTTGACATGCCCGCACTAAATCGTCTGTAACTTTTGATTTAGAGCTTAGAAAATACGAACCCAATGCCCACGTTAAGCTAGCTCAATTTTCTATAATGTAACAAAATTTGAGGTAGAAATAGATATGACAAAGCGTCCAGGAAATCCAATCCATCTATAACTGTGTGATGCCATGCATTATGCTCCATTTATAAGCCTTTACTCAATGAGCACCAATGATCAGTTTTGAGTGATCACTTTAACTAGCCGGTCAACTTGACATGTACGCACTAAATCGTCCGTTACTTTTGATTTAGATCTTAAAATGACACGAATCCAATGCCCAATTTAAGCTAGATCAATTTTCTATATCTTGACAAAATTTGAGACCGTAATAGATATGACAAAGCGTCCAGGTAATCCAGTCCATCCCAAACTGCACTATGCCATGCATTATTCTTAATTTTTAAGCTTCTACTCAATGAGCACCAACGATCAGTTTAGAATGATCATTTTAACAGCCCAATCAACTTGACATGTCTGCACTAAATCGTGCATAACTTTTAATTTATAGATCAGAATGACACGAATCAATTGCCCACATTAAGCTAGTTCAATTTTCTAAATTGTGATAAATTTGAGACTGAACAAGATACAACAAAGCGTCCAAGTAAACTGTGTGATGCGATGCATTATGCTTCATTTATAAGCCTTTACTGAATGAGCACCAATGATCAGTTTAGAATGATCACTTTAACTGGCGGATGAACTTAACATGTCCGCACTACATCGTCAATAACTTTTGATTTATAGCTCAGAATGACACTAATCCAATACCCACGTTAAGCTAGCTAAAGTTTTGATATTGTGACAAAATTTGAAAAATAAATAGATACGACCAAGCGTCCAAGTAATCCACTACATCTCAAACTGCGTGATGCCAGGCATTACTATTCCTTTATAAGCGTTTACTCAATGAGCACCAATGATCAGTTTAGAATGATCATTTTAACAGGCCGATCTACTTGACATATCTACACTAAATCGTCCATAAGTTTTTATTTGTAGCTCAGAAAGACACAAATCCAATGTCCACATGAAGCTAGTTCAAATTTCTATATTGTCAACAAATTTGAAACAGAACTAGATATGACAATGCATCCAAGTAATCCAATCTATCCCAAATTGCGTGATGACATGCTTTATGTCTCATTTATGAGCCTTTACTTAATGAGCACCAATGATAAGTTTAAAATAATCATATTAGCTGGCCGATCAACTTGACATGTCCACACTAAATCGTCCGTAACTTTCGATTTAGAGCTCAGAATGACACGATCCAATGCCCAGGTTTAGCAAGCTCAATTTTCTCTATTTTCACAAAATTTGAGATAGAAATAGAGATGACAAAGCATCAAAGTAATCCAATCTATCCAAATTCTTGATGCCATGCTTTATGCTTGATTTATAACCCTTTACTTAATGAGCACCAATGATTTGTTTAGAATGATCACTTTAACTTGCCATTCAACTTGACATGTCCGCACTAAATTGTCCGTAACTTTTGACTTAGAGCTTAGAATGACACAAATCCAATGCCCAAGTTAAGCTAGCTCAATTTTCTATATTGTGACAAATTTTGAGACAAAAATAGATACGACAAAGCATCCAAATAATCCAATCCATCCCAAAACTGTGTGATACCATGCATTATTTTTCATTTATAAGCTTTTACTCAATGAGCACCAATGATCAGTTTAGAATAATCATTTTAACAGTTCGATCAACTTGTCATGTCTGCACTAAATCAGCCATAACTTTTGATTTATTACTCATAATAACACGAATCAAATACCCACACTAACCTAGTTCAATTTTCTATATTGTGACAAAATTTGAAACAGAACTAGGACGACAATGCGTCCAAGTAATCCAATCTATCCAAAACTGCGTGATGCCATGCTTTATGCCTCATTTATAAGCATTTACTAAATGAGCACCAATGATCAGTTTAGAATGATCATTTTAACTGGCCGATCAACCTGAAATACCCGTACTAAATTGTCCGTAACTTTTGATTTAGAGCTCAGAAAATATGAATCCATTGCCAACGTTAACCTAGCTCAATTTTCTATAAAGTAACAAAATTTGAGACAAAAATAGATATGACAAAGCATCCAAGTAATCCAATCTATCCATAACTGTGTGATGCCATGCATTATGTTCCATTTATAAGCATTTACGCAATGAGCACCAATTATCAGTTTTGAATGATCACTTTAACTATCTGATCATCTTGACATGTACGCACTAAATCGTGCGTAACGTTTGATTTAGAGCTCAGAATGACACAAATCTAATGTCCACGTTAAGCTAGCTCAATTTTTATATTGTGCCAAAATTTGAGATAGAAACAGATAAGATAAAGCGGCCAAGTAATCCAATCCATCCCAAACTGCATGATGCCATGCATTATTTTTCATTGATAAGCTTTTACTCAATGAGCTCCAATTATCAGTTTAGAATGATCATTTTAACTGGCCGATCAACTTGTGATGTCTACAATAAATCGTCCATAACTTTTGATTTATACCTCAGAATGACACGAATCCAATGCCCACATTAAGCTAGTTCAATTTTCTGTATTGTGATAAAATTTATAACAGAACTAGATATGACAAATCGTCCAAGTGATCCAATCTATTCCAAACTGCGTGATACCATGCTTTATGCCTCATTTATAAGCCTAACTTAATGAGCACTAATGAT
This sequence comes from Pugionium cornutum, assembly GCA_018901935.1. NCBI lineage: Eukaryota > Viridiplantae > Streptophyta > Magnoliopsida > Brassicales > Brassicaceae > Pugionium > Pugionium cornutum. The sequence continues at coordinate 22,540,524 of CM032163.1, forward strand.
CAGTTTAGGACGATCATTTTAACTCGCCGATCAACTTGACATGTCCACACTAAATCGTCTGTAACTTTTCATTTAGAGCTCAAAACACACGAATCCAAAGCCCATGTTAAGCTACCTCAATTTTCTATAGCATCACAAAATTTCAGACAAAAATAGATATGACAAATCGTCCAAGTAATCCAGTCCATCCCAAACTACGCGATGCCATGCATTATTCTTCATTTATAAGCTTTTACTCAATGAGCAGCAACGATCAGTTTAGAGTGATCATTTTAACTGGCCGATCAACTTGACATGTATGCTTTATATCGTCCATAACTTTTGATTAATAGGTAAGAATGACACGAATCAATTGCCCACATTAAGCTAGTTGAATTTTCTATATTGTGACAAAATATGAGCCATAACTAGATACGACAAAGCGTACAAGTAATCCAATCTATCCCAAACTGCGTGATACGATTCATTATGCTTAATTTATAAGCTTTTACTCAATGAGTACAAATGATCAGTTTAGAATGATCACTTTAAGTGGCCGATCAACTTGACATTTACACACTAAAGCGTCCATAACTTTTGGTTTGTAGCTTAGAATGACACGAATCCAAAGCCGACATTAATCTAGTTCAATTTTCTATATTGTGACAAAATTTGAAAGAGAACTAGATAAGACAATGCGTCCAAGTAATCCAATCTATTCCAAACTCAGTGATGCCATTCTTTATGCCTCATTTATAAGCCTTTAATTAATGAACAGCAATGATTAGTTTAGAATGATTATTTTAGTTCGCCGATCGACTTGACATACCCGCACTAAATCGTCCGTAACTTTTGACATGTACGCACTAAATCGTCCATAACTTTTGATTTAGATCTCAGAATGACACGAATCCAATGCAAACATTAAGCTAGCTCAATTTTCTATATTGTGACAAAAATTGAGACCGAAATCGATATGACAATGCGTCCAGGTAATCCAGTCAATCCCAAACTGCCTGATGCCTTGCATTATTCTTCATTTATAAGCTTTTACTCAATGCGCACCAACGATTTGTTTGGTATGATCGTTTTAACAGCCCGATCAACTTGAGATATCTGCACTAAATCGTGCATAACTTTTGATTTATAGGTTATAATGTCACGAATCAATTGCCCACATTAAGCTAGTTCAATTTTCTATATTGTGAAAAAATTTGAGATTGACCTAGATATGACAAAGCATCCAAAGAATCCAATCTATCCCAAACTGCGTGATGCGATGCATTATGCTTTAACTAGCCGTTGAACTTAATATTCTGCACTAAATCGTTCGTAATTTTTGATTTATTGCTCAGAATTACACGAATCCAATAACCACATTAACCTAGTTCAATTTTCTATATTGTAACAAAATTTTAAACAGAACTAGATACGACAATGCGTCCAAGTAATCCGATCTTTCTCAAACTGCGTGATGCCATGATTTATGCCTTATTTATAAGCCTTTACTTAATGAGCTTCAACGATCAGGTTATAATCATCATGTTAACTCGCCGATCAACTTGACATGCCTGCACTATATCATCCGTAACTTTTGATTTAGATCTCAGAAAATGATGAATCCAATGTCCACGTTAAGCTACCTCAATTATCTATAGCGTATAAAAGTTTGAGACCAAAATAGATATGACAAAGCGTCCAAGTAATCCAATCAAGCCAAAACTGTGTGATGCAATGCATTATGCTCCATTTATAATCCTTTACTTAATGAGCACCAGTGATCAGTTTACAATGATCATTTTAACTGGCCGATCAACTTGACATGTACGCACTAAATCTTCCGTAACTTTTGATTTAGAGCTCAGAAACACACGAATCCAATGCCCATGTTAAGCTAGCTCAATTTTCTATATTGTGACAAAATTTGAGAAATAAATAGATATGACAAAGCGTTCAAATAATCCAGTCCATCTAGAACTGCGTGATGCCATGCATTATTATTCATTTATAAGCGTTTACTCAATGAGCACCAATGATCAGTTTTGAATGATCATTTTAACTCATTGATCAACTTGACATGTCTGCACTAAATCGTCCATAACTTTTGATTTGTAGCTTAGAATGACACGAATCCAATGCCCACATTAAGCTAGTTCAATTTTCTATATAGTGACAAAATTTGAAACAGAACTAGATACGACACTGCGCTGTACAAGTAATCCAATCTATCCCAAACTGCATGATGCAATGCATCATGCTCCATTTATAAGCTTTTATTCAAGGAGCACTAATGATCAGTTTTGAATGATCTCTTTAATTAGTCGATAAATTTCACATGTACGCACTAAATAGTCTGTAACTATTGATTTGGAGCTCAGAATGACACGAATCCAATGCTCACTTTAAGCTAGCTCAATTTTCTATATTGTGACAATATTTGAGAAATAAATAGATATGACAAAGCGTTCAAATAATCTAGTAATAGATACGACAAAGGGTCCAAGTAATCCTGTCCATCCCAAACTTCGTGATGCCGTGCATTATTCTTCATTTATAAGATTTTACTCAATGTGCCAATGATTAGTTTGGAATGATTATTTTAACTTGCTCATCAACTTGACATGTGTGCTCTAAATCGTCCATAACTTTTGATTTATAACTCAGAATGACACGAATCCAATGCCCACATTAAGCTTGTTCAATTTTCTATATTGTGAATATATTTGAGACAGAAATAGATACGACAAAGTGTCCAAGTAATCAAATCCATCCCAAACTACGTGATGCCATGCATTATTTTTATTTATAATATTTTAATCAATGATAACCAATGATCAGTTTAGAATAATCCTATGGGTTAACCGATCAACTTGACATGTCTACACTAAATCGTCCGTAACTTTTGATTTATAGCTCAGAATGACACGAGTCCAATCCCCATGTTAAGCAAGCTCAATTTTCCATATATTAAAAAAATTGAGATAGAAATAGAGACGACAAAGCGTCCAAGTATTCCAATCTATCCAAACTAGTTGATGCCATGCTTTATGCTTCATTTATAAGCCTTTACTTAATGAGCACCAATGATATGTTTAGAATGATCACTTTAACTTGCCACTCAACTTGACATGTCCGCACTAAATTGTTCGTAACTTTTGATTTAGAGCTCAGAATGACACGAATTTAATGCCCCCGTTAAGATAGCTCAATTTTCTAGATTTTGACAAAATTTGAGACAGAAATCGATATGAAAAAGCCTCCAAGTAATCAAATCCATCCCAAACTGTGTGATGCCATGCATTATTTTCATTTATAATCTTTTAATCAATGATCACCAATGATCAGTTTAGAATAATCCTATTGGCTGGCCGATCAACTTGACATGTTCACACTAAATCGTCCGTAACTTTTGTTTTATAGCTCGGAATGACACGAGTCCAATGCCCACGTTAAGAAAGCTCAATTTTCCCTATTAAACAAAATTTTAGATAGAAATAGAGACGATAAAGCATCCAAGTAATCCAATCTATCCAAACTACTGGATGCCATGCTTTATGGTTCATTTATAAGCCTTTACTTAATGAGCACCAATGATCTGCTTAGAATGATCACTTTAACTTGCCACTCAACTTGACATGTCCGCACTAAATTGTTCGTAACTTTTGATTTACAGCTAAGAATGACAGGAATTTAATGCCCACGTTAAGATAGCTCAATTGTCTAGATTTTGACAAAATTTGAGACAAAAATCGATATGACAAAGCCTCCAAGTAATCAAATCCATCCCAAACTGTGTGATGCCATGCATTATTTTCATTTATAATCTTTTAATCAATGATCACCAATGATCAGTTTAGAATAATCCTATTGGCTGGCCGATTGACTTGACAAGTTCACACTAAATCGTCCGTAACTTTTGATTTATAGCTCCGAATGACACGAGTCCAATGCCCACGTTAAGCAAGCTCAATCCTCCCTATGTTAATGAAATTTGAGATAGAAATAGAGACGACAAAGCGTCCAAGTAATCCAATCTATCCAAACTACTTGATGCCATGCTTTATGCTTCATTTATAAGCCTTTACTTAATGAGCACCAATGATCTGTTTAGAATAATCACTTTAACTTGCCACTCAAGTTGACATGTGCACACTAAATTGTTCGTAACTTTTGATTTAGAGCTCAGAATGACACGAATCCAATGTCCACGTTAATATAAATCAATTTTCTATATTTTGACAAAATTTTAGATAGAAATCGATACGACAAAGCATCCAAGTAATCAAATCCATCCCAAACTGTGTGATGCCATGCATTATTTTCATTTATAATCTTTCAATCAATGATCACCAATGATCAGTTTAGAATAATCCTATTAGCAGGCCAATCAACTTGACATGTCCACACTAAATCGTCTGTAACTTTTGATTTATAACTCAAAATGACACGAATTCAATGCCCACGTTAAGCAAGCTCAATTTCTCTTTATTAACAAAATTTGAGATAGAAATAGAGACGACAAAGTGTTCAAGTAATCAAATCTATCCAAACTACTTGATGCCATAATTTATTCTTCATTTATAAGCTTTTACTGAATGAGCACCAATGATCTATTTAGAATGATCACTTTAACTTGCCACTCAACTTGACATGTCCGCACTAAATTGTTCGTAACTTTTGATTTAGAGCTCAGACTGACACAAATCCAATGCCCACATTAAGATAGCTCAATTTTCTATATTTTGACAAAATTTGAGACAGAAATAGATACGACAAAGTGTCCAAGTAATCAAATCCATCCCAAACTGTGTGATGCCATTAATTATGTTTCATTTATAAGCTTTTACTCAATGAGCACCAATGATGAGTTTAGAATGATCATTTTAACTGGCCGATCAACTTGTCTTGTCAACACTAAATTATTCATAACTTTTGATTCATTGCTCAGAATGACATGAATCCAATGACCACATTAAGCTAGTTCCATTTCTATATTGTGACAAAATTTGAAACAAAACTAGAAACGACAATGCATCCAACTAATCCAATCTATCCCAAACTACGTGATGCCTTGCTTTATGCCTCATTTATAAGCATTTACTTAATGAGCACCAATGATCAGTTTAGAATGATCATTTTAACTCGCCGATCAACTTGACATGCCCGCACTAAATCATCCGTAACTTTTGATTTAGAGCTCTGAGAACACGAAACCATTTCCCATGTTAAGCTAGCTCAATTTTCTATGGAGTAACAAAATTTGACACATAAATAGATATGACAAAGCGTCCAAGTAATCTAATCTATCCAAAACTGTGTGATGCCATGCATTATGTTTCATTTATAGGCCTTTACTTAATGAGCACCAATGATCACTTTAGAATGATCACTTTAACTGGCCGATCAACTTGACATGTCCGCACTAAATCGTACATAATTTTTGATTTAGGGCTCACAATGACACGAATTCAATGCCCACGTTAACTAGCTCAATTTTTTATATTGTGACAAAATTTGAGACAGAAATAGATACGACAAAGCATCCAAATAATCCAATCCATCCCAAACAGTGTGATAGCATGCATTATTTTTCATTTATAAGCTTTTACTCAATGAGCACAATTGATCAGTTTATAATGATCATTTTAACTGGCTGATCAACTTGTTATATATGAACTTAATCGTACATAAATTTTGATTTTATAGCTCAAAATGACACGAATCCAATGCCCACATTAACGTAGTTCAATTATCTATATTGTGACAAAATTTGAAATAGAAGAAGATACGACAAAGAGTCCAAGTAATCTAATCAATCCCGAACTGCGTGATGCCATTCTTGATGCCTCTTTTATAAGCCTTTACTAAACGAGCCCCAATGAATAGTTTACAATGATCATTTTAACTCGCCGATCAACTTCACATTTCCGCTCTAAATCGTCCGTAACTTTTGATTTAGAGCTCAGAAACACACAAATCCAATGGACACATTAAGCTAACTCAATTTTCTATAGTGTATCAAAATTTGAGATAGAAATAGATATGACAAAGCGTCCAAGTAATGCAATCTATCCAAAACTTTGTGATGCATTATGCTTCATTTATAAGACTTTATCAAACAACACCAATGATCATTTTAGAATAATCACATTATCTGGCCAATCAACTTGACATATCCGCACCAAATTTTCCGTAAATTTTGATTTAGAGCTAAAAATGACCTGAATCCAATACCCACATTAAGCTAGTTCAATTTTCTATATTGTGATAAATTTGAGACACAACTAGATACGAAAAAAAGTCCAAGTAATTCAATATATCCCAAACTGCGTGATGCCATGCATTATGCTTCATTTATAAGCCTTTATTCAATGAGCACCATTGATCAGTTTAGAATGAGCACTTTAACTGGTTGATCAACTTGACATGTCCGCACTAAATCGTCCATAACTTTTGATTTAGAGCTCCGAATGACACGAATCCAATGCCCACGTTAACCAAGCTCAATTTTCTATAGTGTAACAAAATTTGAGACAAATATAGATGCGAAAAAGCGTTCAAGTAATCCAATCTATCAAAAATTGTGTGATGTTATGCACTATGCTTCATTTATAAGACTTTACTCAATCAGCACCAATGATCAGTTTAGAATGATCACTTTCACAGGCCGATAAACTTGACATGTCCGCAAAAAATCGTCTATAACTTTTGATTTAGAGTTCACTAACACACGAATCCAATGCCCACGTTAAGCTAACTCAAAATTTTTGTACTGTAACAAAATTTGAGTCAGAAATACATAATCCAATATATCGGAAACTCTATGATGCCATGAATTATGCTTCATTTATAAGCCCTTACTCAATCAGCACGAGTGATCAGTTTAGAATGATCACTTTAACTGGCCAATCAACTTGATATGTCCGCACTAAATCGTCCGTAATTTTTGATTTGGAGCTCAGAATGACCCAAATCCAATGCCCACGTTAAGCTAGCTCAATTTTCTATATTGTAACAAAATTTTACATAGAAATGGATAAGCTAAAGCGTCCAAGTAATCTAATCTATCCAAAACTGTGTGATGTCATGCATTATGCTTCAGTTATAAGCCTTTATTTAATGAGCACCAATGATCTGTTTAGAGTGATCACTTTAATTGGCCGATCAACTTGACATGTCCGCACTAAATCGTCCATAACGTTTGATTTAGAGCTCGGAATGAAACGACTCCAATGCCCAAGTTAAGCTAACTGAATTTTCTATATTGTGATCCAATCCATCCCAAACTTTGTGATTCCATGCTTTATGCCTCGTTTATAAGCCTTTAGTTAATCAGCACCAATGATCAGTTTACCATGATCATTTTAACTCGTTGATCAACTTGACACGTCCGCACTAAATCATTTGAAACTAATGATTTAGTACTCAGAAACACAAGAAACCAATGCCCACGTTAAGCTAGCTCAATTTTCTATAGTTTAACAAAATTTGAGACAGAAATAGATACAACAAAGCTAGCTCAATTTTCTATATTGTAACAAACTTTGAGACAAAAATAGAAACGAGAAAGCGTCCAAGTAATCCAATCTATCCAAAACTACCTGATGCCATGCATTATGCTTCATTTATAAGCCTTTACTCAATGAGCACCAATGATCAGTTTAATGATCACTTTAACTGGCCGATCAACTTGACATGTCCGCACTAAAACGTCCGTAACCTATGATTTAGCGCTCAGAATGACACGAAACCAATGCCCACGCTAACTAGTTCAATATTTTTATTGTGACAAAATTTTAAATAGAACTAGATACGAAAAACCGTCCAAATAATCTAATTTATCCTAAACTGCGTTATGTCATGCATTATGCTTCATTTATAAGCCTTTACACAATAAGCACCAATGACCAGTTTAGAATGGTCACTTTAACTGGTTGATCAACTTTACATGTCTGCACTAAATCCTATGTAGCTTTTGATTTATGGCTCAGAATGACATGAATCCAATGCACACATTAAACCAGTTCAATTTTCTATATTGTGACAAAATTTGAAACAGAACTATATACGACAAACTGTCCAAGTATTTCAATCTATCCCAAACTGCGTGTTGCCATGCATTATGCTTCATTTATAAGCCTTTACTCAATGAGCACCAATGATCAGTTTAGAATGTCTGCACTAGATTGTCCATAACTTCTAATTTATAGCTCAAAATGACACGAATCCAACGCCCACATTAAGCTAGTTCATATGTATTGTGACAAAACTTGAAACAGAACTAGATACAGAATATCGTTCAAGTAATCCAACCTATCCCAAACTGTGTGATGCCATTCTTTATGCCTCATTTATAAGCGTTCATTTAATGAGCACGAATGATCAGTTTAAAACGATCATTTTAACTCGAAAATCAACTTGACATGTCTGCACTAAATCGTCCGTAACTTTTGATTTAGAGCTAAGAAACACCCGAGACCAATGCCCACGTTAAGCTACCTCAAATTTCTATAATGTAACAAAATTTGAGACAGAAATAGATACGACAAAGCATCCCAGTAAGCCAATCTATCCAAAAATGTGTGATGCTATGCATTGTGCTTCATTTACAAGTCTTTACTTAATCAGAACCAATGATAAGTTTTGAATGATCACTTTCACTTGCCGATCAACTTGTCATGTCCGCACTAAATCGTCTGTAACTTTTGATTTAGAGATCCGAAAGACATGAATCCAATACCCACGTTAAGCTAGTTCAATTTTCTTTATTGTGACAAAATTTGATACAAAACTAGATACGAAAAAGCGTACAAGTAATCTAATCTATCCAAAACTATGTGATGCCAAAATGACACAAATTCAATGCCCACGTTAAGCAAGCTCAATTTTCTCTTTATTAACAAAATTTGAGATAGAAATAGAGAGGACAAAGTGTTCAAGTAATCCAATCTATCCGAACTACTTGATGCCATGCATTATGCTTCATTTATAAGCCTCTTATCAATGAGCACCAATGATCTGTTTAGAATGATCACTTTAACTGCCCACTCAATTGACATTTCCACACTAAATCGTCCGTAACTTTTGATTTAGAGCTCAGAAAGACACGAATCCATTGCACACTTTAAGGTAGCTCAATTTTATATATTGTAACAAAATTTGGGACAAAAATAAATACGAAAAAGAGTACAATTAATCCAATTTATCCAAAACCATATGATGCCATGCATTATGCATCATTTATAAGCCTTTACTCAATGAGTATCAATGATCAGTTTAAAGTAATCATATTAATTGGCCGATCAACTTGACAGGACTATAGTAAATCATTCGTAGCAAATTTTCTATATTGTAACAAATTTGACATAGAAATAGATAAGAAAAAGCGTCCACGTAATCCAATCTACCAAAACTGTGTGATGCCATGTATTACGCTTCATTTATAAGCCTTTACTCAATGAGCACCATTGATCAATTTAGAATGACCACTTTAACTGGCCTATCAACTTGACATGTACGCATTAAATCATCTGTAACTTTTGATTTAGAGCTTGGAATGACACGAATCCAATGCCCACATTCTATTTCAGTTTTCTATATTGTGACAAAATTTGAAACAGAGCTAGATACGACAAAGCCCTTACTCAATGAGCTCCGAATGACACGAATCCAATGCCCACGCTAAACTAGCTTAATTTTCTATATTTTGACAAAATTTGAAACAGAAATAGAGACGACAAAACGTTCATGTAATCCAATCTATCCTAAATTGTGTGATGCCATGCTTTATGCTTCATTTATAAGCCTTTACTAAATGAGCACCGATGATCAGTTTAGAATGAACACTTTAACTAGTCGATCCACTTGACATGTCCGCACTAAATCGTCCGTAACTTTTGATTTAGAGATCTGAAACACACGAATCCAATGCCCACGTTAAGCTAGCTCAATTTTCTATATTGTAACAAAATTTGAAACTGAAATAGATACAACAAAGCGTCCAAGTAAGCCAGTCCATCCCAAACTGCTTTTTGCTATGCATTACTTATCATTTATAAGCTTTTACTCAATGAGCATCAATGATCAGTTTAGAATGATCACTTTAACTGGCCGATAACCTTGACATGTCCTCTCTAAATCATCTGTAACTTTGGTTTTATAGTTCAGAATAACATGAATCCAATGCCCACGTTAAGCTAGCATAATTTTTTATATTTTGACAAAATTTGAAACAGAAATAGAGATGACAAACCGTCGAAATAATCCAATCTATCCCAAAATGCGTGATGCCATGCTTTATGCTTCATTTATAAGCCTTTACATAATGAGAAACAATGATCAATTTAGAATGATCACTTTAACTGGCCGATCAACTTGACATGTTCGCACTAAATCGTCCGTAAGTTTTGGTTCAGAGCTTAGAAACACACGAATCCAATACCCACGTTAAGCTATCTCAATTTTCTATATTGTAACAAAATTTGAGACATAAATAGATATGACAAAGCTTCCAAGTAATCTAATATATCCAAAACTTTGTGACGCCATGCATTATGGTTCATTTATAAGCCATTACTCAATGACACCAACGATCAGTTTAAAATGATCACTTTAACTGGCCGATCAACTTCACATGTCCACACTAAATCATCCATAACGTTTGATTTATATCTCATAATTACACGAACACAATGCGCACATTAAACTAGTTAATTTTTCTATGTTGTGAAAAAATTTGAGACAGAATTAGATATGACAAAGCATCCAAGTAATCCAATCTATCCCAAGTTGCGTGGTGCCATGATTTTTGCTTCATTTATAAGGCTTAACTTAATGAGCACCAATGATCAGTTTAGAATGATCACTTTCATGGGCTGATCCACTTGACATGCCTGCACTAAATCGTGTGTATTTTTCAATTTATAGTTCTATATTGTAACAAATTTTGAGACAGAAATAGATATGAAAAAGTGTCCAAGTAATCCAATCTACCAAAACTGTGTGATGCCATGTATTACGCTTCATTTATATGCCTTTACTCAATGAGCACCATTGATCAGTTTAGAATGACCACTTTAACTGGCCTATCAACTTGACATGTACGCATTAAATCATCCGTAACTTTTGATTTAGAGCTCGGAATGACACGTATCCAATGCCCACATTAAGCTATTTCAATTTTCTATACTGTGACAAAATCTGAAACAGAACTAGATACGACAAAGCCCTTACTCAATGAGCTCCGAATGACACGAATCCAATGCCCATGCTAAACTAGCTTAATTTTCTATATTTTGACAAAATTTGAAACAGAAATAGAGACGACAAAACGTTCATGTAATCCAATCTATCCCAAATTGTGTGATGCCATGCTTTATGCTTCATTTAAAAGCCTTTACTCAATGAGCACCGATGATCAGTTTAGAATGAACACTTTAACTAGTCATTCAACTTGATATGTCCGCACTAAATCGTCCGTAACTTTTGATTTAGAGCTCTGAAACACACGAATCCAATGCCCACGTTAAGCTAGCTCAATTTTCTATATTGTAGCAAAATTTGAAACTGAAATAGATAGAACAAAGCGTCCAAGTAAGCCAGTCCATCCCAAACTGCTTTTTGCCATGCATTACTTATCATTTATAAGTTTTACTCAATGAGCACCAATGATCAGTTTACAATGATCACTTTAACTGGCCGATAACGTTGACATGTCCTCTCTAAATCATCTGTAACTTTGGTTTTATAGTTCAGAGTAACATGAATCAATGCCCACGTTAACCTAGCATAGTGTTTTATATTTTGACAAAATTTGAAATAGAAATAGAGATGACAAACCGTCGAAATAATCCAATCTATCCAAAAATACGTTATGTCATGCTTTATGCTTCATTTATAAGCCTTTACTTAATGAGCAACAATGATCAATTTAGAATGATCACTTTAACTGGCCGATCAACTTGACATATTCGCATTAAATCGTCTATAAGTTTTGGTTTAGAGCTTAGAAACACACGAATCCAATACCCACGTTAAGCTATCTCAATTTTCTATATTGTAACAAAATTTGAGACATAAATAGATATGAAATAGTTTCCAAGTAATCTAATCTATCCAAAACTGTGTGATGCCATGCATTATGCTTCATTTATAAGCCATTACTCAATGACACCAACGATTAGTTTAGAATGATCACTTTACCTGGCCGATCAACTTCACATGTCCGCACTAAATCGGCCATAATGTTTGATTTATATCTCAGAATGACACGAATACAATGCGCACATTAAACTAGTTAACTTTTCTATGTTGTGAAAAAATTTGAGACATAACTATATTTGACAAAGCGTCCAAGTAATCCAATCTATCCCAAGCTGCGTGGAGCCATGATTTATGCTTCATTTATAAGGCTTAACTTAATGAGCACCAATGATCAGTTTAGAATGATCACTTTAATGGGCTGATCCACTTGACATGCCTGCACTAAATCATGTGTATTTTTCGATTTATAGTTCTATATTGTAACAAATTTTGAGACAGAAATAGATATGAAAAAGTGTCCAAGTAATCCAATCTACCAAAACTGTGTGATGCCATGTATTACGCTTCATTTATAAGCCTTTACTCAATGAGCACCATTGATCAGTTTAGAATGACCACTTTAACTGGCCTATCAACTTGACATGTACGCATTAAATCATCCGTAACTTTTGATTTAGAGCTTGGAATGACACGAATCCAATGCCCACATTAAGCTATTTCAATTTTCTATATTGTGACAAACTTTGAAACAGAACTAGATACGACAAAGCCCTTACTCAATGAGCTTCGAATGACACGAATCCAATGCCCATGCTAAACTAGCTTAATTTTCTATATTTTGACAAAATTTGAAACAGAAATAGAGACGACAAAACGTCCAAGTAATCCAATCTATCCTAAACTGTGTGATGCCATGCTTTATGCTTCATTTATAAGCCTTTACTCAATGAGCACCGATGAACAGTTTAGAATGAACACTTTAACTAGTCGATCAACTTGATATCTCCGCACTAAATCGTCCGTAACTTTTGATTTAGAGCTCTGAAACACACGAATCCAATGCCCACATTAAGCTAGCTCAATTTTCTATATTGTAACAAAATTTGAAACTGAAATAGATACGACAAACCGTCCAAGTAAGCCAGTCCATCCCAAACTGCTTTGTGCCATGCATTACTTATAATTTATAAGCTTTTACTCAATGAGCACAAATGATCAGTTTAGAATGATCACTTTAACTGGCCGATAACCTTGACATGTCCTTTCTAAATCATCTGTAACTTTGGTTTTATAGTTAAGAATAACATGAATCCAATGCCCACGTTAAGCTATCATAATATTTTATATTTTGACAAAATTTGAAACAGAAATAGAGATGACAAACCGTCGAAATAATCCAATCTATCCCAAAATACGTGATGTCATGCTTTATGCTTCATTTATACGCCTTTACTTAATGAGCAACAATGATCACTTTAGCTGGCCGATCAACTTGACATGTTCACACCAAATCGTCCGTAAGTTTTAGTTTAGAGCTTAGAAACACACGAATCCAATACCCACATTAAGCTATCTCAATTTTCTATATTGTAACAAAATTTGAGACATAAATAGATATGACAAAGTTTCTAAGTAATCTAATCTATCCAAAACTGTGTGATGCCATGCATTATGCTTCATTTATAAGCCATTACTCAATGACACCAACGATCAGTTTAGAATGATCACTTTAACTGGCCGATCAACTTCAGATGTCCGCACTAAATCGTCCATAACGTTTGATTTATATCTCAGAATGACATGAATGCAATGCCCACATTAAGCTAGTTCAATTTTCTATATTGTGACAAAATTTGACACAGAACTAGACACGACTAAGCATCCAAGTAATCCAATCAATCCCAAACTGCGTGATGCCATGCATTATGCTTCATTTATAAGCCTTTACTCAGTGAGCACCAATTATCATTTTAGAATGATCATTTTAACTGGCTACTCAACTGGAAATGTCCGCACTAAATCGTCCGTAACATTTTATTTAGAGCTGAAAATGACACGAATCCAATGCCCACATTAAGCTAGCTAAATTTTTTATACTGTAACAAAATATGAGACCGAAATGGAGACGGCAAACCGTCTAAGTATTCCAATCTATCCAAACTACTTGATGCCATGCTCTATGCTTCATTTATAAGCCTTTACTTAATGAGCACCAATGATCTGTTTAGAATGATCACTTTAACTGGCGACTCAACTTGACATGTCAACACTAAATTGTCCGTAACTTTTGATTAGAGCTCAGAATGACACGAATCCAATGCCCACGTTAAGGAAGCTCATTTCTCTATATTTTGATAAAATTTGACACAGAAATAGAGATTACAAAGCGTCCAAGAATTCCAATATATCCAAACTGCTTATTGCCATGCTTTATGCCATGCTTTATGCCATGCTTTATACTTCATTTATAAGACTTTACTTAATGAGCACCAATGATTTGTATAGAATGATCACTTTAACTGGCCACTCAACTTGATATGTCAGCATTGAATAGTCCGTAAATTTTTATTTAGAGCTCAGAATGACACGAATCCAATGCCCACATTAAACTAGCTCATTTCTCTATATTTTCACAAAATTTGAGACATAAAAAGAGACGACAAACCATCCAAATTATCCAATCTATCGCAAACAGCATGGTGCCATGCATTATGCTTCATTTATAAGTCTTTACTTAATGAGCACCAATGTTCTATTTAGTATGATCACTTTAACCGGCGACTCAACTTGACATGTCCACATTAAATCGTCTGGTAGCTTTTGATTTAGAACTCAGAATGACATGAATCCAATGCCCATGTTAAACTAGCTCAATTTTCTATATTGTAACAAAATTTGAGAGAGAAATAGTTACGACAAAGCATCCAAGTAATCCAATCCATCCAAAACTGTGTGATGCCTTGTATTATGCTTCATTTATAAGCCTTTACTCAATTAGCACCAATGTTTGTTTAGAATTACCATATTAACTGGCCGATCAACTTGACGTGTCCGCACTAATTAAATTGTTCGTAAATTATTATTTAGGGCTAAGTATAACATGAATCCAAAGCCCACGTTATAGTAGCTAAATTTTCTATATTTTGACAAAATTTGAAACAAAACTTTTGACGACAAAGCGTCCAAGTAATCCAATCTATCCCAAACTGCGTGATGTCATGCTTTATGCTTCATTTATAAGCCTTTAGTTAATGAGCACCAATGATCCGTTTAGAATGATCACTTTAACCGGCCGAACAACTTGACAAGTCCGCACTAAATTGTGTGTATTTTGTATTTAGAGCTCCGAAACACACGAATCCAATGCCCACGTTAAGCTAGTGCAATTTTCTATATATTAATAAAATTTGAGACAGAAATAGATATGACAGGCGTCCAAGTAATCCAATATATCTAGAACTGTGTGATGCCATAAATTATGCTTCAATTATCAGCCTTTACTCAATGAGCATCAATGATCAGTTTAGAAAGATCAATTTAACAGGCCGATAAACATGACATGTCCGCACTAAATCGTCTGTAACTTTTGATTTAGAGCTCGGAAGGACACGAATCCAATGTCCACATTAAGCTAATTCAATTTTCCATATTGTGGTATGACAAAGCGTCCAAGTAATCCAATCTATCCCTAACTGCACGATGCCATGCCTTATGCTTCATTTATAAACCTTTACTCAATGAGCACCACTGATCAGTTTAGAATGATCAGTTTAACATGCCGATCAACTTGACATGTCCGCTCTAAAAGGTCCGTAACTTTTGATTTAGAGTTCAAAATGACACAAATCCAATGCCCACGTTAAGCTACCTCAATTTTCTATACGTTTTACAAAATTTGAGACAGAAATAGAGACGAATAAGCGTCCCAGTAATCCAATCTATCCCAAACTGCGTGATGCCATGCTTTATGTTTCATTTATAAGCCTTTAGTTAATGAGCACCAATGTTCAGTTTAGAATGACCACCACTGTTCAGTTTAGAATGATCACCTTAACTGGCCTATCAACTTGACATGTCTGTAATAAATCGTCTTTAACTTTTGATCTAGAGCTGAGAGTGGTTCGAATCCAATGCCCACGTTAAGCTAGCTCAATTTGCTATATTGTAACAAAATTTGAAACGAAAATAGATACGACAAAGCGTCCAAGTAATCCAATCTATAAAAAAAATGTGAGATCCCATGCACTACGCTTTATTTATAAGCCTTTACTCAATGAACACCGATAATCAGTTTAGAATAATCTTATTAACTGGCCAATCAAGTTGACATGTCCACAATAAATCGTCCGTAACTCTTGATTTTGAGCTCATAATGACACGATTCCAATGCACACGTTAAGCTAGATAAATTTTCTATATTTTTACAAAATTTGAGATAGAAGTGGAGACGACAAAGTGTCCAAGTAATCCAATCTATCCCAAACTGCATGATGCCATTCTTTAGGCTTCATTTATAAGCCTTTACTTAATGAGCACCAATGATAAGTTTAGAATGATCACTTCAACTGGCCGATCAACTTGACATGTCCACACAAAATCCTCCACAACTTTTGATTTCAAGCTCAGAAACAAACGAATCAAATGCCCATGTTAAGCTAGCTCAATTTTTTATATTGTAAGAAAATTTTGAGACAGAACTAGATACGAAAAAGCGTCAAAGTAATCCAATCTATCCCAAACTGTGTGCTGCCATGCATTATGCTCCATTTATAAGCCTTAACACAATGAGCAACAATGATCAGTTTAGAATGATCACTATAACTGGCCGATCAACTTGACATGTCCCTACTAAATCGTCCCAAATTTTTTATTTAGAGCTCAGAAACACACGAATCCAATGCCCACGTTAAGCTAGCTCAATTTTCTATAGTGAACCAAATTTTAGACAGAAATAGATATGACAAAGTGTCCAAGTAATCAAGTCCATCCCCAACTGCGTGATGCCATGCATCATTCTTCATTTATAAGCTTTTACTCAATGAGCACCAGCGATCAGTTTCGAATGATCATTTTAACTTGCCGATCAACTTGACATGTTTGCACTATATCGTACACAACTTTTGATTTATAGCTCAGAATGACACGTTTCAATTGCCCACATTAAGCTAGCTCAATTTTCTATATTGTGATAAAATTTGAGACAAAAATAAATACGAAAAATCGTCCAAGTAATCCAGTCAATCCCAGAATGCATGATGCCATGTATTATTTTCCATTTATAAGCTTTTACTCAATGAGCACGAATGATAAGTTTTGAATGATCATTTTAACTGGCCGATCAATTTGTCATGTATGCATTAAATCGTCCATAACTTTTGATTTATAGCTCAAAATGACACAAATCCATTGCCAACATTAAGCTAGTTCAATTTTCTATATTTCGAAGAAAGTGGAGACAAAAATAGAGACGAAAAATTGTCCAAGTAATACAATCTATCCAAACTACTTGATGTCACGCTTTATGTTTCATTTATAAGACTTTACTTAATGAGCACCAATGTTCTACATAGTATGATAACTTTAACCGGTGACTCAACATGACATGTCCACATTAAATCGTCTGGTAACTTTTGATTTAGAGCTCAGAATGACATGAATCCAATGCCCATGTTAAACTAGCTCAATTTTCTATATTGTAACAAAATTTGAGACAGAAATAGTTACGACAAAGCATCCAAGTAATCCAATCCATCCAAAACTGTATGATGCCTTGTATTATGCTTCATTTATAAGCCTTTACTCAATTAGCACCAATTTTTGTTTAGAATTATCATATTAACTGGCCGATCAACTTGACGTGTCTGCACTAAATTGTTCGTAAATTATTATTTAGGGCTAAGTATAACACGAATCCAAAGCCCACGTTATAGTAGCTAAATTGTCTTATTTTGACAAAATTTGAAACAAAAATACTGACGACAAAGCGCCCAAGTAATCCAATCTATCCCAAACTGCGTGATGTCATGCTTTATGCTTCATTTATAAGCCTTTAGTTAATGAGCACCAATGATCAGTTTAGAATGATATCTTTAACCAGCCGATCAACTTGACAAGTCCACACTAAATTGTGTGTATTTTGGATTTAGAGCTCCGAAACACACGAATCCAATGCCCACGTTAAGCTAGTGCAATTTTCTATATATTAATAAAATTTGAGACAGAAATAGATATGACAAGCGTCCAAGTAATCCAATATATCTAGAACTGTGTGATGCCATAAATTATGCTTCAATTATCAGCCTTTACTCAATGAGCACCAATGATCAGTTTAGAAAGATCAATTTAACAGGCCGATAAACATGACATGTCCGCACTAAATCGTCTGTAACTTTTGATTTAGAGCTCGGAAGGACACGAATCCAATGTCCACATTAAGCTAATTCAATTTTCCATATTTTGGTACGACAAAGCGTCCAAGTATTCCAATCTATCCCTAACTGCACGATGCCATGCCTTATGTTTCATTTATAAACCTTTACTCAATGAGCACCACTGATCAGTTTAGAATGATCAGTTTAACAGGCCGATCAACTTGACATGTCCGCTCTAAAAGGTCCGTAACTTTTGATTTAGAGTTCAAAATGACACAAATCCAATGCCCACGTTAAGCTACCTCAATTTTCTATACGTTTTACAAAATTTGAGACAGAAATAGAGACGAATAAGCGTCCCAGAAATCCAATCTATCCCAAACTGCGTGATGCCATGCTTTATGTTTCATTTATAAGCCTTTAGTTAATGGGCACCAATGTTCAGTTTAGAACGACCACCAATGTTCAGTTTAGAATGATCACCTTAACTGGCCGATCAACTTGACATGTCTGTAATAAATCCTCCTTAACTTTTGATCTAGAGCTGAGAGTGGTTCGAATCCAATGCCCACGTTAAGCTAGCTCAATTTGCTATATTGTAACAAAATTTGAAACAAAAATAGATACGACAAAGCGTCCAAGTAATCCAATCTATAAAAAAAATGTGAGATCCCATGCACTACGCTTTATTTATAAGCCTTTACTCAATGAACACCGATAATCAGTTTAGAATAATCTTATTAACTGGTCAATCAAGTTGACATGTCCACAGTAAATCGTCCGTAACTCTTGATTTTGAGCTCATAATGACACGATTCCAATGCACACATTAAGCTAGATACATTTTCTACATTTTTACAAAATTTGAGATAGAAGTAGAGACGACAAAGTGTCTAAGTAATCCAATCTATCCCAAACTGCGTGATGCCATTCTTTAGGCTTCATTTATAAGCCTTTACTTAATGAGCACCAATGATAAGTTTAGAATGATCACTTCAACTGGCCGATCAACTTGACATGTCCACACAAAATCCTCCGTAACTTTTGATTTCAAGCTCAGAAACACACGAATCAAATGCCCATGTTAAGCTAGCTCAATTTTTTATATTGTAAGAAAATTTTGAGACAGAACTAGATACGAAAAAGCGTCAAAGTAATCCAATCTATCCCAAACTGTGTGCTGCCATGCATTATGCTCCATTTATAAGCCTTAACACAATGAGCAACAATGATCAGTTTAGAATGATCACTATAACTGGCCGATCAACTTGACATGTCCCCACTAAATCGTCCCTAATTTTTTATTTAGAGCTCAGAAACACACGAATCCAATGCCCACGTTAAGCTAGCTCAATTTTCTATAGTGAACCAAATTTGAGACAGAAATAGATACGACAAAGTGTCCAAGTAATCAAGTCCATCCTCAACTGCGTGATGCCATGCATTATTCTCCATTTATAAGCTTTTACTCAATGAGCACCAACGATCAGTTTAGAATGATCATTTTAACTGGCCGATCAACTTGACATGTTTGCACTATATCATACACAACTTTTGATTTATAGCTCAGAATGACACGTTTCAATTGCCCACATTAAGCTAGCTCAATTTTGTATATTGTGATAAAATTTGAGACAGAAATAGATACGAAAAATCGTCCAAGTAATCCAATCAATCCCAAAATGCGTGATGCCATGTATTATTTTCCATTTATAAGCTTTTACTCAATGAGCACGAATGATAAGTTTAGAATGATCATTTTAACTGGCCGATCAATTTTTTTATGTATGCATTAAATCGTCCATAACTTTTGATTTATAGCTCAAAATGACACAAATCCATTGCCAACATTAAGCTAGTTCAATTTTCTATATTTCGAAGAAAGTGGAGACAAAAATAGAGACGAAAAATTGTCCAAGTAGTACAATCTATCCAAACTACTTGATGTCACGCTTTATGTTTCATTTATAAGTCTTTACTTAATGAGCACCAATGTTCTATTTAGTATGATCACTTTAACCGGTGACTCAACTTGACATGTCCACATTAAATCGTCTGTCACTTTTGATTTAGATCTCATAATGACATGAATGCAATGCACAAGTTAAGATAGCTCTATTTTTTATATTGTAATAAAATTTGAGACAAAAATAAATACAAAAAAGCGTCCAAGTAATCCAGTCTATCCAAAACTGTATGATGCCATGCATTATGCATCATTTATATGCCCTTACACAATGAGTATCAACGATTTTAGAATAATTTTATTAATTGGCCGATCAACTTGACATGTGTACAGTAAATCGTTCGTAACTTTTAATTTTGAGCTCAAAATGACATGAATCCAATGCCCACGTTAAACTAAATAAATTTTCTATATTTTGTCCAAATTTGAGACAGAAATAGAGACGATAAACCGTCTAAGTAATCCAATCTATTGCAAACTGTGTGATGCCACACGTTATATTTCATTTATAAGCTTTTACTCAATGAGAACCAATGATTAGTTTAGAATGATCACTTTAACTGGCCGATCAGTTTGACATGTCCGCACTAAATCGTACATATCTTCTCATTTACAGATCAAAAACACACGAATCCAATGCCCACGTTAAACTAGCTCAATTTTCTATATTGTAACAAACTTTGAGACAAAAATAGAAACGAGAAAGCGTCCAAGTAATCCAATCTATCCAAAACTACCTGATGCCATGCATTATGCTTCATTTATAAGCCTTTACTCAATGAGCACCAATGATCAGTTTAATGATCACTTTAACTGGCCGATCAACTTGACATGTCCGCACTAAAACGTCCGTAACCTTTGATTTAGCGCTCAGAATGACACGAAACCAATGCCCACGCTAACTAGTTCAATATTTTTATTGTGACAAAATTTTAAACAGAACTAGATACGAAAAACCGTCCAAATAATCTAATATATCCTAAACTGCGTTATGTCATGCATTATGCTTCATTTATAAGCCTTTACACAATAAGCACCAATGACCAGTTTAGAATGGTCACTTTAACTGGTTGATCAACTTTACATGTCTGCACTAAATCCTATGTAACTTTTGATTTATGGCTCAGAATGACATGAATCCAATGCACACATTAAACCAGTTCAATTTTCTATATTGTGACAAAATTTGAAACAGAACTATATACGACAAACTGTCCAAGTATTTCAATCTATCCCAAACTACGTGTTGCCATGCATTATGCTTCATTTATAAGCGTTTACTCAATGAGCACCAATGATCAGTTTAGAATGTCTGCACTAGATTGTCCATAACTTCTAATTTATAGCTCAAAATGACACGAATCCAACGCCCACATTAAGCTAGTTCATATGTATTGTGACAAAACTTGAAACAGAACTAGATACGGAATATCGTTCAAGTAATCCAACCTATCCCAAACTGTGTGATGCCATTCTTTATGCCTCATTTACAAGCCTTCACTTAATGAGCACGAATGATCAGTTTAAAATGATCATTTTAAATCGACAATCAACTTGACATGTCCGCACTAAATCGTCCGTAACTTTTGATTTAGAGCTAAGAAACAACCGAAACCAATGCCCACGTTAAGCTACCTCAAATTTCTATAATGTAACAAAATTTGAGACAGAAATAGATACGACAAAGCGTCCCAGTAAGCCAATCTATCCAAAAATGTGTGATGCTATGCATTGTGCTTCATTTACAAGTCTTTACTTAATCAGAACCAATGATAAGTTTTGAATGATCACTTTCACTTGCCGATCAACTTGTCATGTCCGCACTAAATCGTCTGTAACTTTTGATTTAGAGATCCGAAAGACATGAATCCAATACCCACGTTAAGCTAGTTCAATTTTCTTTATTGTTACAAAATTTGATACAAAACTAGATACAAAAAAGCGTACATGTAATCTAATCTATCCAAAACTATGTGATGCCAAAATGACACAAATTCAATGCCCACGTTAAGCAAGCTCAATTTTCTCTTTATGAACAAAATTTGAGATAGAAATAGAGAGGACAAAGTGTTCAAGTAATCCAATCTATCCGAACTACTTGATGCCATGCATTATGCTTCATTTATAAGCCTCTTGTCAATGAGCACCAATGATCTGTTTAGAATGATCACTTTAACTGCCCACTCAACTTGACATTTCCACACTAAATCGTCCGTAACTTTTGATCTAGAGCTCAGAAAGACACGAATCCATTGCACACATTAAGGTAGCTCAATTTTATATATTGTAACAAAATTTGGGACAAAAATAAATACGAAAAAGAGTACAATTAATCCAATTTATCCAAAACCATATGATGCCATGCATTATGCATCATTTATAAGCCTTTACTCAATGAGTATCAATGATCAGTTTAAAGTAATCATATTAATTGGCCGATCAACTTGACAGGTCTATAGTAAATCATTCGTAACAAATTTTCTATATTGTAACAAATTTGACATAGAAATAGATAAGAAAAAGCGTCCACGTAATCCAATCTACCAAAACTGTGTGATGCCATGTATTACGCTTCATTTATAAGCCTTTACTCAATGAGCACCATTGATCAATTTAGAATGACCACTTTAACTGGCCTATCAACTTGACATGTATGCATTAAATCATCTGTAACTTTTGATTTAGAGCTTGGAATGACACGAATCCAATGCCCACATTAAGCTATTTCAGTTTTTTATATTGTGACAAAATTTGAAACAGAGCTAGATACGACAAAGCCCTTACTCAATGAGCTCCGAATGACACGAATCCAATGCCCACGCTAAACTAGCTTAATTTTCTATATTTTGACAAAATTTGAAACAGAAATAGAGACGACAAAACGTTCATGTAATCCAATCTATCCCAAATTGTGTGATGCCATGCTTTATGCTTCATTTATAAGCCTTTACTCAATGAGCACCGATGATCAGTTTAGAATGAACACTTTAACTAGTCGATCAACTTGACATGTCCGCACTAAATCGTCCGTAACTTTTGATTTAGAGATCTGAAACACACGAATCCAATGCCCACGTTAAGCTAGCTCAATTTTCTATATTGTAACAAAATTTGAAACTGAAATAGATACGACAAAGCGTCCAAGTAAGCCAGTCCATCCCAAACTGCTTTTTGCCATGCATTACTTATCATTTATAAGCTTTTACTCAATGAGCATCAATGATCAGTTTAGAATGATCACTTTAACTGGCCGATAACCTTGACATGTCCTCTCTAAATCATCTGTAACTTTGGTTTTATAGTTCAGAATAACATGAATCCAATGCCCACGTTAAGCTAGCATAATTTTTTATATTTTGACAAAATTTGAAACAGAAATAGAGATGACAAACCGTCGAAATAATCCAATCTATCCCAAAATGCGTGATGCCATGCTTTATGCTTCATTTATAAGCCTTTACATAATGAGCAACAATGATCAATTTAGAATGATCACTTTAACTGGCCGATCAACTTGACATGTTCGCACTAAATCGTCCGTAAGTTTTGGTTCAGAGCTTAGAAACACACGAATCGAATACCCACGTTAAGCTATCTCAATTTTCTATATTGTAACAAAATTTGAGACATAAATAGATATGACAAAGTTTCCAAGTAATCTAATCTATCCAAAACTTTGTGACGCCATGCATTATGGTTCATTTATAAGCCATTACTCAATGACACCAACGATCAGTTTAAAATGATCACTTTAACTGGCCGATCAACTTCACATGTCCACACTAAATCATCCATAACGTTTGATTTATATCTCAGAATTACACGAACACAATGCGCACATTAAACTAGTTAATTTTTCTATGTTGTGAAAAAATTTGAGACAGAATTAGATATGACAAAGCGTCCAAGTAATCCAATCTATCCCAAGTTGCGTGGTGCCATGATTTTTGCTTCATTTATAAGGCTTAACTTAATGAGCACCAATGATCAGTTTAGAATGATCATTTTCATGGGCTGATCCACTTGACATGCCTGCACTAAATCGTGTGTATTTTTTAATTTATAGTTCTATATGGTAACAAATTTTGAGACAGAAATAGATATGAAAAAGTGTCCAAGTAATCCAATCTACCAAAACTCTGTGATGCCATGTATTACGCTTCATTTATAAGCCTTTACTCAATGAGCACTATTGATCAGTTTAGAATGACCACTTTAACTGGCCTATCAACTTGACATGTACGCATTAAATCATCCGTAACTTTTGATTTAGAGCTCGGAACGACACATATCCAATGCCCACATTAAGCTATTTCAATTTTCTATACTGTGACAAAATGTGAAACAGAACTAGATACGACAAAGCCCTTACTCAATGAGCTCCGAATGACACGAATCCAATGCCCATGCTAAACTAGCTTAATTTTCTATATTTTGACAAAATTTGAAACAGAAATAGAGACGACAAAACGTTCATGTAATCCAATCTATCCCAAATTGTGTGATGCCATGCTTTATGCTTCATTTAAAAGCCTTTACTCAATGAGCACCGATGATCAGTTTAGAATGAACACTTTAACTAGTCATTCAACTTGATATGTCCGCACTAAATCGTCCGTAACTTTTGATTTAGAGCTCTGAAACACACGAATCCAATGCCCACGTTAAGCTAGCTCAATTTTCTATATTGTAGCAAAATTTGAAACTGAAATAGATACGACAAAGCGTCCAAGTAAGCCAGTCCATCCCAAACTGCTTTTTGCCATGCATTACTTATCATTTATAAGTTTTACTCAATGAGCACCAATGATCAGTTTACAATGATCACTTTAACTAGCTGATAACCTTGACATGTCCTCTCTAAATCATCTGTAACTTTGGTTTTATAGTTCAGAATAACATGAATCAATGCCCACGTTAACCTAGCATAGTGTTTTATATTTTGACAAAATTTGAAATAGAAATAGAGATGACAAACCATCGAAATAATCCAATCTATCCCAAAATACGTTATGTCATGCTTTATGCTTCATTTATAAGCCTTTACTTAATGAGCAACAATGATCAATTTAGAATGATCACTTTAACTGGCCGATCAACTTGACATGTTCGCATTAAATCGTCCGTAAGTTTTGGTTTAGAGCTTAGAAACACACGAATCCAATACCCACGTTAAGCTATCTCAATTTTCTATATTGTAACAAAATTTGAGACATAAATAGATATGAAAAAGTTTCCAAGTAATCTAATCTATCCAAAACTGTGTGATGCCATGCATTATGCTTCATTTATAAGCCATTACTCAATGACACCAACGATTAGTTTAGAATGATCACTTTACCTGGCCGATCAACTTCACATGTCCGCACTAAATCGGCCATAACGTTTGATTTATATCTCAGAATGACACGAATACAATGCGCACATTAAACTAGTTAACTTTTCTATGTTGTGAAAAATTTTGAGACATTACTATATTTGACAAAGCGTCCAAGTAATCCAATCTATCCCAAGCTGCGTGGAGCCATGATTTATGCTTCATTTATAAGGCTTAACTTAATGAGCACCAATGATCAGTTTAGAATGATCACTTTAATGGGCTGATGCACTTGACATGCCTGCACTAAATCATGTTTGATATTCTCAGAATGACACGAATACAATGATTTATAGTTCTATATTGTGAAAAAATTTGAGACATTACTATATTTGACAAAGTGTCCAAGTAATCCAATCTATCCCAAAAGCCATGATTTATGCTTCATTTATAAGATTAATGAGCACCAATGATCAGTTTAGAATGATCACTTTAATGGGCTGATCATTGACATGCCTGCACTAAATCGTGTGTATTTTTCGATTTAGTTCTATATTGTAACAAATTTTGAGACTCATATGTGTCCAAGTAATCCAATCTACCAAAACTGCCACCATTTATAAGCCTTTACTCAGATCAGTTTAGAATGACCACTTTAACTGGCCTATCAACTTGACATGTACGCATTAAATCATCCGTAACTTTTGATTTAGAGCTCGGAATGACAATTTTCTATATTGTGACAAACTTTGAAACAGAACTATATTGTGAATGACACGAATTTGCTAAACTAGCTTAATTTTCTATATTTTGACAAAATTTGAAACAGAAATAGAGACCAAAACGTCCAAGTAATAATCTATCCTAATGATGCATGCTTTATGCTTCATTTATAAGCCTTTACTCAATGAGCACCGATGAACAGTTTAGAATGAACACTTTAACTAGTCGATCAACTTGATATCTCCGCACTAAATCGTCCGTAACTTTTGATTTAGAGCTCTGAAACACACGAATCCAATGCCCACATTAAGCTAGCTCAATTTTCTATATTGTAACAAAATTTGAAACTGAAATAGATACGACAAACCGTCCAAGTAAGCCAGTCCATCCCAAACTTCTTTGTGCCATGCATTACTTATCATTTATAAGCTTTTACTGAATGAGCACAAATGATCAGTTTAGAATGATCACTTTAACTGGCCGATAACCTTGACATGTCCTTTCTAAATCATCTGTAACTTTGGTTTTATAGTTAAGAATAACATGAATCCAATGCCCACGTTAAGCTATCATAATTTTTTATATTTTGACAAAATTTGAAACAGAAATAGAGATGACAAACCATCGAAATAATCCAATCTATCCCAAAATGCGTGATGTCATGCTTTATGCTTCATTTATAAGCCTTTACTTCATGAGCAACAATGATCACTTTTGCTGGCCGATCAACTTGACATGTTCACACCAAATCGTCCGTAAGTTTTAGTTTAGAGCTTAGAAACACACGAATCCAATACCCACGTTAAGCTATCTCAATTTTCTATATTGTAACAAAATTTGAGACATAAATAGATATGACAAAGTTTCTAAGTAATCTAATCTATCCAAAACTGTGTGATGCCATGCATTATGCTTCATTTATAAGCCATTACTCAATGACACCAACGATCAGTTTAGAATGATTACTTTAACTGGCCGATCAACTTCACATGTCCGCACTAAATCGTCCATAACGTTTGATTTATATCTCAGAATGACATGAATCCAATGCCCACATTAAGCTAGTTCAATTTTCTATATTGTGACAAAATTTGACACAGAACTAGACACGACTAAGCATCCAAGTAATCCAATCAATCCCAAACTGCGTGATGCCATGCATTATGCTTCATTTATAAGCCTTTACTCAGTGAGCACCAATTATCATTTTAGAATGATCATTTTAACTGGCTACTCAACTGGAAATGTCCGCACTAAATCGTCCGTAACATTTTATTTAGAGCTAAAAATGACACGAATCCAATGCCCACATTAAGCTAGCTAAATTTTTTATACTGTAACAAAATATGAGACCGAAATGGAAACGGCAAACCATCCAAGTATTCCAATCTATCCAAACTACTTGACGCCATGCTCTATGCTTCATTTATAAGCCTTTACTTAATGAGCACCAATGATCTGTTTAGAATGATCACTTTAACTGGCCACTCAACTTGACATGTCAACACTAAATTGTCCATAAGTTTTGATTAGAGCTCAGAATGACACGAATCCAATGCCCACGTTAAGGAAGCTCATTTCTCTATATTTTGACAAAATTTGACACAGAAATAGAGATTACAAAGCGTCCAAGAATTCCAATATATCCAAACTGCTTATTGCCATGCTTTATGCCATGCTTTATGCCATGCTTTATACTTCATTTATAAGACTTTACTTAATGAGCACCAATGATTTGTATAGAATGATCACTTTAACTGGCCACTCAACTTGATATGTCAGCATTGAATAGTCCGTAAATTTTGATTTAGAGCTCAGAATGACACGAATCCAATGCCCACATTAAACTAGCTCATTTCTCTATATTTTCACAAAATTTGAGACATAAAAAGAGACGACAAACCATCCAAATTATCCAATCTATCGCAAACAGCATGGTGCCATGCATTATGCTTCATTTATAAGTCTTTACTTAATGAGCACCAATGTTCTATTTAGTATGATCACTTTAACCGGCGACTCAACTTGACATGTCCACATTAAATCGTCTGGTAACTTTTGATTTAGAACTCAGAATGACATGAATCCAATGCCCATGTTAAACTAGCTCAATTTTCTATATTGTAACAAAATTTGAGAGAGAAATAGTTACGACAAAGCATCCAAGTAATCCAATCCATCCAAAACTGTGTGATGCCTTGTATTATGCTTCATTTATAAGCCTTTACTCAGTTAGCACCAATGTTTGTTTAGAATTACCATATTAACTGGCCGATCAACTAGACGTGTCCGCACTAATTAAATTGTTCGTAAATTATTATTTAGGGCTAAGTATACCACGAATCCAAAGCCCACGTTATAGTAGCTAAATTTTCTATATTTTGACAAAATTTGAAACAAAACTTTTGACGACCAAGCGTCCAAGTAATACAATCTATCCCAAACTGCGTGATGTCATGCTTTATGCTTCATTTATAAGCCTTTAGTTAATGAGCACCAATGATCAGTTTAGAATGATCACTTTAACCAGCCGATCAACTTGACAAGTCCGCACTAAATTGTGTGTATTTTGGATTTAGAGCTCCGAAACACACGAATCCAATGCCCACGTTAAGCTAGTGCAATTTTCTATATATTAATAAAATTTGAGACAGAAATAGATATGACAAGCGTCCAAGTAATCCAATATATCTAGAACTGTGTGATGCCATAAATTATGCTTCAATTATCAGCCTTTACTCAATGAGCACCAATGATCAGTTTAGAAAGATCAATTTAACAGGCCGATAAACATGACATGTCCGCACTAAATCGTCTGTAACTTTTGATTTAGAGCTCGGAAGGACACGAATCCAATGTCCACATTAAGCTAATTCAATTTTCCATATTGTGGTACGACAAAACGTCCAAGTAATCCAATCTATCCCTAACTGCACGATGCCATGCCTTATGCCTCATTTATAAACCTTTACTCAATGAGCACCACTGATCAGTTTAGAATGATCAGTTTAACAGGCCGATCAACTTGACATGTCCGCTCTAAAAGGTCCGTAACTTTTGATTTAGAGTTCAAAATGACAAAAATCCAATGCCCACGTTAAGCTACCTCAATTTCTATACGTTTTACAAAATTTGAGACAGAAATAGAGACGAATAAGCGTCCAAGTAATCCAATCTATCCCAAACTGCATGATGCCATGCTTTATGTTTCATTTATAAGCCTTTAGTTAATGAGCACCAATGTTCAGTTTAGAATGACCACCAATGTTCAGTTTAGAATGAGCACCTTAACTGGCCGATCAACTTGACATGTCTGTAATAAATCGTCCTTAACTTTTGATCTAGAGCTGAGAGTGGTTCGAATCCAATGCCCACGTTAAGCTAGCTCAATTTGCTATATTGTAACAAAATTTGAAACGAAAATAGATACGACAAAGCGTCCAAGTAATCCAATCTATAAAAAAAATGTGTGATCCCATGCACTACGCTTTATTTATAAGCCTTTACTCAATGAACACCGATAATCAGTTTAGAATAATCTTATTAACTGGCCAATCAAGTTGACATGTCCACAGTAAATCATCCGTAACTCTTGATTTTGAGCTCATAATGACACGATTCCAATGTACACGTTAAGCTAGATAAATTTTCTATATTTTGACAAAATTTGAGATAGAAGTAGAGACGACAAAGTGTCCAAGTAATCCAATCTATCCCAAACTGCGTTATGCCATTATTTAGGCTTCATTTATAAGCCTTTACAATGAGTGTAAGTTTAGAATGATCACAAGGCCGATCAACTCATGGTCCATCAGAAACACCGAATCAAATGCGTGATGCCATGCATTATTCTCCATTTATAAGCTTTTACTCAATGAGCACCAACGATCAGTTTAGAATGATCATTTTAACTGGCCGATCAACTTGACATGTTTGCACTATATCGTACACAACTTTTGATTTATAGCTCAGAATGACACGTTTCAATTACCCACATTAAGCTATCTCAATTTTCTATATTGTGATAAAATTTTAGACAAAAATAGATACGAAAAATCGTCCAAGTAATCCAATCAATCCCAAAATGCATGATGCCATGTATTATTTTCCATTTATAAGCTTTTACTCAATGAGCAGGAATGATAAGTTTAGAATGATCATTTTAACTGGCCGATCAATTTGTCATGTATGCATTAAATCGTCCATAACTTTTGATTTATAGCTCAAAATGACTCAAATCCATTGCCAACATTAAGCTAGTTCAATTTTCTATATTTCGAAGAAAGTGGAGACAAAAATAGAGACGAAAAATTGTCCAAGTAGTACAATCTATCCAAACTACTTGATGTCACGCTTTATGTTTCATTTATAAGTCTTTACTTAATGAGCACCAATGTTCTATTTAGTATGATCACTTTAACCGGTGACTCAACTTGACATGTCCACATTAAATCGTCTGGTAACTTTTAATTTAGAGCTCAGAATGACATGAATCCAATGCCCATGTTAAACTAGCTCAATTTTCTATATTGTAACAAAATTTGAGATAGAAATAGTTATGACAAAGCATCCAAGTAATCCAATCCATCCAAAACTGTGTGATGCCTTGTATTATGCTTCATTTATAAGCCTTTACTCAATTAGCACCAATGTTTGTTTAGAATTATCATATTAACTGGCCGATCAACTTGACGTGTCCGCACTAAATTGTTCGTAAATTATTATTTAGGGCTAAGTATAACACGAATCCAAAGCCCACGTTATAGTAGCTAAATTTTCTATATTTTGACAAAATTTGAAACAAAAATACTGACGACAAAGCGTCCAAGTAATCAAATCTATCCCAAAATGTGTGATGTCATGCTTTATGCTTCATTTATAAGCCTTTAATTAATGAGCACCAATGATCAGTTTAGAGTGATCACTTTAACCGGCCGATCAACTTGACAAGTCTGCACTAAATCGTGTGTATTTTGGATTTAGAGCTCCGAAACACACGAATCCAATTCCCACGTTAAGCTAGTGCAATTTTCTATATATTAATAAATTTTGAGACAGAAATATATATGACAAGCGTCCAAGTAATCCAATATATCCAGAACTGTGTGATGCCATAAATTATGCTTCAATTTTCTGCCTTTACTCAATGAGCACCAATGATCAGTTTAGAAAGATCAATTTAACAGGCCGATAAACAGGACATGTCCGCACAAAATCGTCTGTAACTTTTGATTTAGAGCTCGGAAGGACACGAATCCAATGTCCACATTGAGCTAGTTCAATTTTCCATATTGTGGTATGACAAAGCGTCCAAGTAATCCAATCTATTCCTAACTGCACGATGCCATGCCTTATGCTTCATTTATAAATCTTTACTCAATGAGCACCACTGATCAGTTTAGAATGATCAGTTTAACAGGCCGATCAACTTGACATGTCCGCTCTAAAAGGTCCGTAACTTTTGATTTAGAGTTCAAAATGACACAAATCCAATGCCCACGTTAAGCTACCTCAATTTTCTATACGTTTTACAAAATTTGAGATAGAAATAGAGACGAATAAGCGTCCCAGTAATCCAATCTATCCCAAACTGCGTGATGCCATGCTTTATGTTTCATTTATAAGCCTTTAGTTAATGAGCACCAATGTTCAGTTTAGAATGAGCACCAATGTTCAGTTTAGAATGATCACCTTAACTGGCCGATCAACTTGACATGTCTGTAATAAATCGTCCTTAACTTTTGATCTAGAGCTGAGAATTGTTCGAATCCAATGCCCACGTTAAGCTAGCTCAATTTGCTATATTGTAACAAAATTTGAAACGAAAATAGATACAACAAAGCGTCCTAGTAATCCAATCTATAAAAAAATGTGTGATCCCATGCAATACGCTTTATTTATAAGCCTTTACTCAATGAACACCGATAATCAGTTTAGAATAATCTTATTAACTGGCCAATCAAGTTGACATGTCCACAGTAAATCGTCCGTAACTCTTGATTTTGAGCTTATAATGACACGATTCCAATGCACACATTAAGCTAGATAAATTTTCTATATTTTACAAAATTTGAGATAGAAGTAGAGACGACAAAGTGTCCAAGTAATCCAATCTATCCCAAACTGCGTGATGCCATTCTTTAGGCTTCATTTATAAGCCTTTACTTAATGAGCACCAATGATAAGTTTAGAATGATCACTTCAACTGGCCGATCAACTTGACATGTCCACACAAAATCCTCCACAACTTTTGATTTCAAGCTCAGAAACAAACGAATCAAATGCCCATGTTAAGCTAGCTCAATTTTTTATATTGTAAGAAAATTTTGAGACAGAACTAGATACGAAAAAGCGTCAAAGTAATCCAATCTATCCCAAACTGTGTGCTGCCATGCATTATGCTCCATTTATAAGCCTTAACACAATGAGCAACAATGATCAGTTTAGAATGATCACTATAACTGGCCGATCAACTTGACATGTCCCCACTAAAGCGTCCCTAATTTTTTATTTAGAGCTCAGAAACACACGAATCCAATGCCCACATTAAGCTAGCTCAATTTTCTATAGTGAACCAAATTTGAGGAAGAAATAGATACAACAAAGTGTCCAAGTAATCAAGTCCATCCCCAACTGCGTGATGCCATGCATTATTCTCCATTTATAAGCTTTTACTCAATGAGCACCAACGATCAGTTTAGAATGATCATTTTAACTTGCCGATCAACTTGACATGTTTGCACTATATCGTACACAACTTTTGATTTATAGCTCAGAATGACACGTTTCAATTGCCCACATTAAGCTAGCTCAATTTCTATATTGTGATAAAATTTGAGACAAAAATAGATACGAAAAATCGTCCAAGTAATCCAGTCAATCCCAGAATGCATGATGCCATGTATTATTTTCCATTTATAAGCTTTTACTCAATGAGCACGAATGATAAGTTTAGAATGATCATTTTAACTGGCCGATCAATTTGCCATGTATGCATTAAATCGTCCATAACTTTTGATTTATAGCTCAAAATGACACAAATCCATTGCCAACATTAAGCTAGTTCAATTTTCTATATTTCGAAGAAAGTGGAGACAGAAATAGAGACAAAAAATTGTCCAAGTAATACCATCTATCCAAACTACTTGATGTCCCGCTTTATGTTTCATTTATAAGACTTTACTTAATGAGCACCAATGTTCTATTTAGTGTGATCACTTTAACCGGTGACTCAACATGACATGTCCACATTAAATCGTCTAGTAACTTTTGATTTAGAGCTCAGAATGACATGAATCCAATGCCCATGTTAAACTAGCTCAATTTTCTATATTGTAACAAAATTTGTGACAGAAATAGTTACGACAAAGCATCCAAGTAATCCAATCCATCCAAAACTGTATGATGCCTTGTATTATGCTTCATTTATAAGCCTTTACTCAATTAGCACCAATTTTTGTTTAGAATTATCATATTAACTGGCCGATCAACTTGACGTGTCCGCACTAAATTGTTCGTAAATTATTATTTAGGGCTAAGTATAACACGAATCCAAAGCCCACGTTATAGTAGCTAAATTTTCCTATTTTGACAAAATTTGAAACAAAAATACTGACGACAAAGCATCCAAGTAATCCAATCTATCCCAAACTGCGTGATGTCAGGCTTTATGCTTCATTTATAAGCCTTTAATTAATGAGCACCAATTATCAGTTTAGAATGATCACTTTAACCGGCCGATCAACTTGACAAGTCCACACTAAATCGTGTGTATTTTGGATTTAGAGCTCCGAAACACACGAATCCAATGCCCACGTTAAGCTAGTGCAATTTTCTATATATTAATAAAATTTGAGACAGAAATAGATATGACAAGCGTCCAAGTAATCCAATATATCCAGAACTGTGTGATGCCATAAATTATGCTTCAATTTTCAGCCTTTACTCAATGAGCACCAATGCTCAGTTTAGAAAGATCAATTTAACAGGCCGATAAACATGACATGTCCGCACTAAATCGTCCGTAACTTTTGATTTAGAGCTCGGAAGGACACAAATCCAATGTCCACATTAAGCTAATTCAATTTTCCAAATTGTAGTACGACAAAGCGTCCAAGTAATCCAATCTATCCCTAACTGCACGATGCCATGCCTTATGTTTCATTTATAAACCTTTACTCAATGAGCACCACCGATCAGTTTAGAATGATCAGTTTAACAGGCCGATCAACTTGACATGTCCGCTCTAAAAGGTCCATAACTTTTAATTTAGAGTTCAAAATGACACAAATCCAATGCGCTCGTTAAGCTACCTCAATTTTCTATACGTTTTACAAATTTGAGACAGAAATAGAGACAAATAAGCGTCCCAGTAATCCAATCTATCCCAAACTGCGTGATGCCATGCTTTATGTTTCATTTATAAGCCTTTCGTTAATGAGCACCAATGTTCAGTTTAGAATGAGCACCAATGTTCAGTTTAGAATGATCACCTTAACTGGCCGATCAACTTGACATGTCTGTAATAAATCGTCCTTAACTTTTGATCTAGAGCTGAGAATGGTTCGAATCCAATGCCCACGTTAAGCTATCTCAATTTGCTGTATTGTAACAAAATTTGAAACTAAAATAGATACGACAAAGCGTCCAAGTAATCCAATCTATAAAAAAATATGTGATCCCATGCACTACGCTTTATTTATAATCCTTTACTCAACGAACACCAATAATCAGTTTAGAATAATCTTATTAACTGGCCAATCAAGTTGACATGTCCACAGTAAATCGTCCGTAACTCTTGATTTTGAGCTCATAATGACACGATTCCAATGCACACGTTAAGCTAGATAAATTTTGTATATTTTACAAAATTAGAGATAGAAGTAGAGACGACAAAGTGTCCAAGTAATCCAATCTACCCCAAACTGCGTGATGCCATTCTTTAGGCTTCATTTATAAGCCATTACTAAATGAGCACCAATGATAAGTTTAGAATGATCACTTCAACTGGCCGATCAACTTGACATGTCCACACTAAATCCTCCGTAACTTTTGATTTCAAGCTCACAAACACACGAATCAAATGCCCATGTTAAGCTAGCTCAATTTTTTATATTGTAAGAAAATTTTGAGACAGAACTAGATACGAAAAAGCATCAAAGTAATCCAATCTATCCCAAACTGTGTGCTGCCATGCATTATGCTCCATTTATAAGCCTTAACACAATGAGCAACAATGATCAGTTTAGAATGATCACTATAACTGGCCGATCAACTTGACATGTCCCCACTAAATCGTCCCTAATTTTTTATTTAGAGCTCAGAAACACACGAATCCAATGCCCACGTTAAGCTAGCTCAATTTTCTATAGTGAACCAAATTTGAGACAGAAATAGATACGACAAAGTGTCCAAGTAATCAAGTCCATCCTTAACTGCGTGATGCCATGCATTATTCTCCATTTATAAGCTTTTACTCAATGAGCACCAACGATCAGTTTAGAATGATCATTTTAACTGACCGATCAACTTGACATGTTTGCACTATATCATACACAACTTTTGATTTATAGCTCAGAATGACACGTTTCAATTGCCCACATTAAGCTAGCTCAATTTTGTATATTGTGATAAAATTTGAGACAGAAATAGATACGAAAGATCGTCCAAGTAATCCAATCAATCCCAAAATGCGTGATGCCATGTATTATTTTCCATTTATAAGCTTTTACTCAATGAGCACGAATGATAAGTTTAAAATGATCATTTTAACTGGCCGATGAATTTTTTATGTATGCATTAAATCGTCCATAACTTTTGATTTATAGCTCAAAATGACACAAATCCATTGCCAACATTATGCTAGTTCAATTTTCTATATTTCGAAGAAAGTGGAGACAAAAATAGAGACGAAAAATTGTCCAAGTAATACAATCTATCCAAACTACTTGATGTCACGCTTTATGTTTCATTTATAAGTCTTTACTTAATGAGCACCAATGTTCTATTTAGTATGATCACTTTAACCGGTGACTCAACTTGACATGTCCACATTAAATCGTCTGTAACTTTTGATTTAGAGCTCAGAATGACATGAATCCAATGCCCATGTTAAACTAGCTCAATTTTCTATATTGTAACAAAATTTGAGATAGAAATAGTTACGACAAAGCATCCAAGTAATCCAATCCATCCAAAAACTGTGTGATGCCTTGTATTATGCTTCATTTATAAGCCGTTACTCAATTAGCACCAATGTTTGTTTAGAATTATCATATTAACTGCCCGATCAACTTGACGTGTCCGCACTAAATTGTTCGTAAATTATTATTTAGGGCTAAGTATAACACGAATCCAAAGCAAACGTTATAGTAGCTAAATTTTCTATATTTTGACAAAATTTGAAACAAAAATACTGACGACAAAGCGTCCAAGTAATCCATTCTATCCGAAACTGCGTGATGTCATGCTTTATGCTTCATTTATAAGCCTTTAGTTAATGAGCACCAATGATCAGTTTAGAGTGATAAATTTAACCGGCCGATCAACTTGACAAGTCCGCACTAAATCGTGTGTATTTTGGATTTAGAGCTCCGAAACACACGAATCCAATGCCCACGTTAAGCTAGTGCAATTTTCTATATATTAATAAAATTTGAGACAGAAATAGATATGACAAGCGTCCAAGTAATCCTATATATCTAGAACTGTGTGATGCCATAAATTATGCTTCAATTTTCAGCCTTTACTCAATGAGCACCAATGATCAATTTAGAAAGATCAATTTAACAGGCCGATAAGCATGGCATGTCCGCACTAAATCGTCCATAACTTTTGATTTAGAGCTCGGAAGGACACGAATCCAATGTCCACATTAAGCTAGTTCAATTTTCCATATTGTAGTACGACAAAGCGTCCAAGTAATCCAATCTATCCCTAACTGCACGATGCCATGCCTTATGCTTCATTTATAAACCTTTACTCAATGAGCACCACCGATCAGTTTAGAATGATCAGTTTAACAGGCCGATCAACTTGACATGTCCGCTCTAAAAGGTCCATAACTTTTAATTTAGAGTTCAAAATGACACAAATCCAATGCCCTCGTTAAGCTATCTCAATTTTCTATACGTTTTACAAAATTTGAGACAGAAATAGAGACGAATAAGCATCCCAGTAATCCAATCTATCCCAAACTGCGTGATGCCATGCTTTATGTTTCATTTATAAGCCTTTCGTTAATGAGCACCAATGTTCAGTTTAGAATGAGCACCAATGTTCAGTTTAGAATGATCACCTTAACTGGCCGATCAACTTGACATGTCTGTAATAAATCGTCCTTAACTTTTGATCTAGAGCTGAGAATGGTTCGAATCCAATGCCCACGTTAAGCTATCTCAATTTGCTGTATTGTAACAAAATTTGAAACTAAAATAGATAGGACAAAGCGTCCAAGTAATCCAATCTATAAAAAAATGTGTGATCCCATGCACTACGCTTTATTTATAATCCTTTACTCAACGAACACCAATAATCAGTTTAGAATAATCTTATTAACTGGCCAATCAAGTTGACATGTCCACAGTAAATCGTCCGTAACTCTTGATTTTGAGCTCATAATGACACGATTCCAATGCACACGTTAAGCTAGATAAATTTTCTATATTTTACAAAATTTGAGATAGAAGTAGAGACGACAAAGTGTCCAAGTAATCCAATCTATCCCAAACTGCGTGATGCCATTCTTTAGGCTTCATTTATAAGCCTTTACTTAATGAGCACCAATGATAAGTTTAGAATGATCACTTCAACTGGCCGATCAACTTGACATGTCCACACAAAATCCTCCGTAACTTTTGATTTCAAGCTCAGAAACACACGAATCAAATGCCCATGTTAAGCTAGCTCAATTTTTTATATTGTAAGAAAATTTTGAGACAGAACTAGATACGAAAAAGCGTCAAAGTAATCCAATCTATCCCAAACTGTGTGCTGCCATGCATTATGCTCCATTTATAAGCCTTAACACAATGAGCAACAATGATCAGTTTAGAATGATCACTATAACTGGCCGATCAACTTGACATGTCCCCACTAAAGCGTCCCTAATTTTTTATTTAGAGCTCAGAAACACACGAATCCAATGCCCACGTTAAGCTAGCTCAATTTTCTATAGTGAACCAAATTTGAGACAGAAATAGATACGACAAAGTGTCCAAGTAATCAAGTCCATCCTTAACTGCGTGATGCCATGCATTATTCTCCATTTATAAGCTTTTACTCAATGAGCACTAACGATCAGTTTAGAATGATCATTTTAACTGGTCGATCAACTTGAAATGTTTGCACTATATCGTACACAACTTTTGATTTGTAGCTCATAATGACACGTTTCAATTCCCCACACTAAGCTAGCTCAATTTTCTATATTGTGATAAAATTTGAGACAGAAATAGATACGAAAAATCGTCCATGTAATCCAATCAATCCCAAAATGCGTGATGCCATGTATTATTTTCCATTTATAAGCTTTTACTCAATGAACATGAATGATAAGTTTAGAATGATCATTTTAACTGGCCGATCAATTTGTCATGTATGCATTAAATCGTCCATAACTTTTGAATTATAGCTCAAAATGACACAAGCTAGTTCAATTTTCTATATTTCGAAGAAAGTGGAGACAAAAATAGAGACGAAAAATTGTCCAAGTAATACAATCTATCCAAACTACTTGATGTAACGCTCTATGTTTCATTTATAAGTCTTTACTTAATGAGCACCAATGTTCTATTTAGTATGATCACTTTAACCGGTGACTCAACTTGACATGTCCACATTAAATCGTCTGGTAACTTTTGATTTAGAGCTCAGAATGACATGAATCCAATGCCCATGTTAAACTAGCTCAATTTTCTATATTGTAACAAAATTTGAGAAAGAAATAGTTACGACAAAGCATCCAAGTAATCCAATCCATCCAAAACTGTGTGATGCCTTGTATTATGCTTCATTTATAAGCTTTTACTCAATTAGCACCAATGTTTGTTTAGAATTATCATATTAACTGGCCGATAAACTTGACGTGTCCACACTAAATCGTCCTTAACATTTGATTTAAAGCTCAGAATGACACGAATCCAATGCCGACATTAAGATAGCTCAACTTTCTATATTGTGACAAATTTTGGGACAAAAATAGATCCGACAAAGGATACAAGTAATCTAATTCATCCCAAACTATGTGATGCCATTCATTGTTTTTCATTTATAAGTTTTACTCAATGAGCACCAATGATCAGTTTAGAATGATTTTTTTAACTAGCCGATCAACTTGTCATGTCTGCACTAAATCATCCTTAACTTTTGATTTATAGCTCAAAGACACGAATCCAATGCCCACATTAATCTATTTCTATTTTCTATATTGTGAGAAAATTTGAAACAACTCTAGATACGACAAAGCTTCCAAGTAATCCAATCTATCCCAAACTGCGTGATGCCATGCATTATGATTCATTTATAAGCCTTTACTCAATGAGCACCAATGATCAGTTTTGAATGATCGTTTTAACTCCCCAATCAACCTGACATGTCCGCACTAAATGGTCCGTAACATTTGATGTAGAGCTCAGAAACACACGAACCCAATGCCCATGTTAGCCCAACTCAATTTTCTATAGTGTAACAAAATTTGATATAAAAAGATACGACAAAGCGTCCAAGTATGCCAGTACATCCCCAACTGCGTGATGCCATGCATTACTTAACATTTATAAGCTTTTACTCAATGAGCACTAATGATCAGTTTAGTATGATCATTTTAATTGGCCAATCAACTTGTCATGTATGCACTAAATCGTGCATAGCTTTTGATTTATAGCTCAAAATGACACGAATCAATTGCCCACATTAAGCTAGTTCAGTTTTCTATATTGTGATAACATTTGAGACAGAAATAGATAAGACAAAGCGTCCAAGTAATCCAATTTATCCCAAATTGCGTGGTGCCATGCATTATTTTTCATTTATAAGCTTTTATTCAATGAGCACCAACTATCAGTTTAGAATGATCATTTTAACTGCCTGATCAACTTGTCATGGTTGCACTAAATCTTCCATAACTTCTAATTTATTGCTCAAAATGACACAAATCCAATGCCACATTAAGCTGGTTCAATTTTCTATATTGTGACAAAATTTGAAACAACTCTAGATACGACAAAGCATCCAAGTAATCCAATCTATCCCAAACTGCGTGATGCCATGCATTATACTTCATTTATAAGCATTTACTTTACGAGCACCAATGATCAGTTTAGAATAATCATTTTAACTCGCCAATCAACTTTACATGCCCACACTGGTATGTAACTTTTGATTCAGAGCTCCGAAACACATGAATCCAATGACCGCGTTAAGCTAGCTCAATTTTCTATAGTGTAACAAAATTTAAGATAGAAATAGATACGACAATGCGTCCAAGTTATCCAGTCCATCCCCAAATGCGTGATGCCATGCATTATTCTTCATTTATAAGCTTTTACTCAATGAGCACCAACGATCAGTTTAGATTAATCATTTTAAGTGGCTGATCAACTTGACATTTCCACACTATATCGTCCATAACTTTTGATTTATAGCTCAAAATGACACGTATCAATTGCCCACATTAAGGTAGCTCAATTTTCAATATTGTGACAAAATTTGAGATAGAAATAGATATGAAAAGCGTACAAGTAATCCAATCCATCCCAAAATGCGTGATGCCAATTAACATTTCCGACGGCATTTCCGACAGACAAAAAACCGTCGGCCTTTTCCGACGACTGTACGACGGATACGCGACGAATACCCAAGGAAATTAAAACC